>APFE030467742.1:211578-295716 GCA_000404065.3 Pinus taeda | reverse complement strand
TATATATATATACCATGAACTTGGATTCTTAACTCATGATTTAAAATTTAAGTATGTGATATAATACTATTTCATTTGTAGTTAATATTAAAACACATACGCATTAAACCCTATTTTTTGACACTAGTAACATGGCATTGGTGAGGGAATGATCATAATCACATCTCATGTCATATGTTACATTTCATATTTGAGATATACTTCAAGGTGCGGGAATGATCATAATCACATCTCATGTCATATGTTACATTTCATATTTGAGATATACTTCAAGGTGCTTACATTGAAAAATTAATGTTACTTTAAAATTTGTAACGTTATATAACATTATATGTACTTTTATTATTATTATTATTCTTAATTTGAAAATGGATGTTTTTGTATCTACAAGATGTCTATTTTTGTATATTAATCATATTATATTCTTACTTGAATCTTACTACTATATTGAGATCCCAATTCTTAGAATGCATTAGTAAAGTTCCGTCACGGTTTCCATCCAAATGAGTTAAGGGTAGGTATATACAAATTTATTGATGTAAAAAAACATGAAATGAAATAAATGTTATTGGAAGGAACAAAAGGTAGAGGTTCCATAGTCATATTTTTTGAAAGTTGGTTGATAACACGAGTGTAGTGTAAACTCTATATCAATTAATTCACACTCCAACTTGGAGCTAGCCATAAATAATAATCAATTTTATTAAAAATCCTCTCAAAGCTAATGATAAGAGTATTGTATGAGTCTAGATTAGAGCCCCTAACCTCCCTTTCTTGAATTGTTGCTTCCATAATATGAACACATTGATTTTTCTATTGTAATACATCACCTTAATATCCACATTATTTAAGAGCTTGGGACAAGAGATAAAAAAACATTAAGGTTTGTATAACCTCTCATTAGTTCACGACATCTAATTGGCATGTAACAAAGACAACTATTGACTTTGTTGTATACCCTTAGGATATTACCCCAAGCTGACAATTGAATGATATTTGATGTTGCATTAAAAAAATCTAGTTATAAACATGGGCAAAATATGGATAATAATGGCAATAGGGCTAAACAAAGGGGAAATATGAAAAATAATTTATTTTTAAACATTGATGTGACAAAATAAATGCAATTAAGGTAAGATAAATAGGTAAATCAAAAGCATACATAATATCTAATTAAAGGGGGTGTTTCATTAGTTTGGAAAATTATAAAGTAGGATGTATAATGTGCTATATAAAAGATGATAAGTCCCTTGTTAGACAAGGTCAATGAAATTAATTTCCATTCCACCATACAACTTGGGATTTCTAAGTGGGAATCCATGAGTACACACAAACCTTGAGATAACATAACTTACCTATACAATTGAAACTTTAATTAGTGTAAACTATTACGTACAATGTTTCTTTCAAATGTATAATTATAATTTTCTAAGCAAGAAAAAGAGATAGATATATGAGAGGAAAGTAAAAAGAAGGGAAACAAAAAAAATTAAAATGTTAGTATTTAATGAAATTAGATGCTATAAAAGATTTCAAAGTTTTCCATTGGTAACCTATTGCATTAAAAGTACAAAATAAATTGTTTGTAGTAGGTTAGGAAACTAGAAGAGGAGTAATGGAGGGGTTAGTTGGCTTATTCGGCTAGATCTCATAGTTGGATTGTGTTGATTATCTAGATGAAGAGTAAGTTGACTAACCATTTTTTTCTTTTTAAATTTAGACTAATTCTATTGAGTAAAATATAGTACAATCAAGAGAAACAAGAAACCGGTAGACCGGAAATGATGAAACCATCAACCTCGGTCCCGGAGAAAAAGAGATTCCATCTCGGAGCTACATCAAATAACTTGAGAGCAAAGAGTGACTAACTGAATTTTACCCCATAGGGGCAGAAACTACAACACAATGTTTTTTCCCTTTCTTTTTATTGACTTTTGTCCAGCCATCATGGGGAGTATGAGCTAAAACAACTTGAAGACTGGAATTCTCTATCTTGGGGATCTCCTTTTCTGATTCAGAAGAGGAAGTCTCATGGGCGCATTTCTAGGAGATTGCTGTAACAAAGGTGTACGCCTGAGTATCTGTGGACGGAGCCATCGGCTGAGGTGCCTGGTCCCGTTCTGAATCACTTTCCTCATCCTCCGAGCTTGGGGAGTCAGAGCTCACTGCTGGCGGCGGAGAACAGGGGGTCCAACGCTTCGGTTTGGTTTTTGCATAGTTTCCCTTTTTCGTTCTTGCAGTCAGCGATGGGCAGGAGTTCTGCAGGTGCCCTGTTAGGTGACAGTGGCGGCATTGGAAGGCAGTGTTTTCGTAATCTAGGATCTGGGTCCAAAAAGTGTCATTGATCTTGAGATCGATTTGCTCTGGCAGTCCCTTGCTTAAATCTAGCTCCACACATATTCTAGCATATGTGTAGAGACCTTGCTGTTCCCTCCAGGAATCTCCCATTAAAAAGCTGCCCAAGGTATTACCTATTTGCCTGTATACTGCTGTGTGCCACAGGTGTACTGGAAAATTTGGAAGTCTGATCCAGACAGGGGCTTTAGTGATGACTGCAGAAGCTGGGTCAAAATCTGGGAACCATGGAGTTAAGAAGAGTCCTGCTGAACCCATGAACCAAGGGCCTTCTTCTAAGGCCTTTTCGTAGTGCTTAGGATTGTTGAACAGAACTATAAAATATCCCTTTGCGCAGAAGTAAACCTTGCAGTGGTGAGTCCAATTATCATTGATCCAGTCATAAAGATCTTTTGAGCGAGGCCAGAGCCCATTGAATCTGCAGATGATGGCCCTTTCAACGAATTTTTGGATGTCGTCTGTAAGGTTAGAGTGGGAGATCTCAACAGAGGGAACCTCCTCCAACTTGTCAACCAAAAAAGGCTTGGGTTTGGGAGGTTCAGGGGAAATGGGTATCTCAGAGCGGACTGTAGCTTTGTAGGAGTAGGGAGGAGCAAAATAGGATTGAACTGCAGCTCCACCTCTCAAACGAAGGGAAAACACTAAAGAGCTATTGTTTTTTATGCTGTAAAAAGAGAGAGGAAGAGGATCATTGAGTTGTTTACCTTGGAAAATAAGTCTCTGTAGGGCAGAGGGGATCCCAAGTCGGTGTTCCAGATTTACTTTGAGGTTCTGCACCAGATCTGAAGGGTATACCCATTGCATAATGGTCTTGTCGGAGATCTGTGCGATTTGAACCTGAAATGGGGCAGAGGAATTTTCAAGAAATTTCTGGAGCAACACAGGGCCAGAGTCTTTTGGGTCTCCCATCTCTTGACGCATATCCATATCTGACCTGGAATTGGGTCGATTTTCCATTTGCATATCCAATTCTTCAAACCCTCTGCTTGATCTATGCTCATTGCCACTGGTCTGCTGCCTGGGTTCTGGCTGTTCTCGAATGGTGGCTAGATCGATGAGATCAAGGCGGGATCTGCAATGTTTGGGCCAATCCATGGAGAGAGGAAGCAGATCTGCATCATGCAATCCCTCTTCTTTGATTGCGCTGACCGAAACAGTGTAAGGACCTTCAGATTCCAACCCTGCCGCGTCCCAGACTTCTTCTCTCCTTTCCCCGGTGCCTTTGTACCGCGCGTTCTGGGTATGTCACGTTATTTGCTCTCTGCATTTCCCATCTGAAACAGGCTTTAAGTAGCCGCGCTTCAGATCTGCCGCCGCTAAAACCCTCGGAACCTCACGGCCAAAAGAAAAGGAGAAGTCATGTAGTCTGCTGATCCATTGAACAAGGAGCAGAGGGTAGGAATGATTTTATTCTGCAGGAAGAAACTGACAGAGCTCTGGACTAGGTGCAAAGTCACCAAAAACGTCAATGGTAAAATCTGTTACAACCTCAATTATCTCACCTCCCTCACCGTTACGATTAAAATGCAAACGCCCATGCGCATCCTTTTCGAGTCTTCCTGCAATCAGATAGAAGGGCGCCAGAACTTTGCTGAGGGCATCCTAAAAAATATCCATGGAAAACAACCTGGTTTAAGCTCAAGTTGACTAACCATTTAATTTGAGTTGATCGACCACATTAAATTGTAATTTAGTTAGATGACTTACGTAGTTAGACTGTCACAACTACCTGGTAGCAAAAAGAATATATATATATATTATATAATATATATAATATTATATATATATATATGTATAATAAAGAAATAGTGATTTCTCTATAACAGTTGTGGTACATTAATACATAATTCTTATTTTTTAATCTCACACTACATGGGATATGCTTCCCTTATCTCATCTATGTGTACTTGTGTATTTTTGTATGTCAATTGCTTGGATGGTTCAGTGCTGGGGTTGTTTTATAGGATGGTTGCTTCGGGTTTCCAATCCCTGCTTAGAAAATAAATCCCTGTCTTGTAGACGCCTTATCAAAGTGCCAAAGTTCAAATATGATATAAAAACATAGCTAGAAAGATTTTGATGGAGTAATGGAGGAGAAATTAAATAATTAAATATTTGTCATGAATAACTAATTATCTAATAAATAGCATAAGTGTGTAGAATAATCTCTACAACAAAACATCAATACATTTAAGAATTAATATAAAACAACAATATATTGATTCAGAGGTATCAATAGTGACATATTGTCTTCGTGATATACTTAGTAAAGAAAATATCTCTACGGTAGGTTGTCAGGTTGGTTGATACTTAACCTAGCCCTACCCAGTGTCCTATACAACCTCAAACATATGCAGAAATATAGGAAATGACAAATGTATGAAACAAATATTGTCACCAATTAGAGCCAGGAGCCTTTGATTAAATCTTGAAATAGCATAATTTATAAAAATATTAGGGTCTTGGCATCAAAATCCAACCATTTCTCATTTCAATTCATCAAATATATAGAATTTAGAAATTGCCAGTTATTACTATTTTTTTGGAAAATAAAATTCAATAAAAATCATAAAAATAAACTAAATCTAAAATGCTTGCAATATGTATTGAATGTTGAGGTTGCTGGTGTCAAATCCATTTGATTTGGAACGATCCTCTATTACTTATTCTTGCTTGAAATATGAGATTTGATTGCTTCTAATCCCCCTTTGTATTTTGATGCCTAGAAATATTGGATTTGATTGCCATTTGTTCCATTTGAATCTTGATAAGTGATTTGACCTACTTATTCTCCTCCTAGAAGATTGGCATTGATTTCCTTGGTTGCCACCTTATCTTCTATAGACTCTTTTTGTGCCCTGGAATCAAGATCTGTTTGTAGACTCATTTTCTCTGCCATATTTTTATGAGATACTTCATCCTCCAACTAATCTCTTTTAATGTTGAAAATAAGGGAATTCTATCCTTAACTGCATGCTTAGAAAACTGAACTTCGATTTGACTGATTAACTACCGATTTGGATGCCTAAATTTTTCCTTTAAAAACTCATATGACCCGTTGACATCTGCGAACAACCTCCAGTTGTTGTATTTCTTCTGCTAGAAACATGTCTACTTATTAGCTGCCTGGAAATTAGAGGTTGTTGAAGTTATTACTTTTCAAATAAACTATTAACTACCCTCTTATTATGTTGTTGATCATAATAATTTAGAAAATAATTTCATGTGCCCAATGTTCTCGAGCATGCAGTTTTATAGCCTTTTGAATTTCTTTTGATATTCATGTCTACATTTCTGAAGACACAGATCTTCCAAATCAGACACTGAACCAAACAATTCTATATTGACTGCAACACCTCCAAGTGACATATGAGCCATAACTGTAATTTTATGCTTCTGACAGAACTTCACTAGTGGATTTATTTGGAAATAGGGATGTGTCTCACTATGATTAAGAATAGGCTTTATTTTTGGGAATTTGAGAGAATCTCAGAATACAAATTTCATCATTGTTGATCCCAATGCATAAGAACTTACCATATCTTGGTTCTCTTTTGCATTATATCAATGCATTCTTTCTCCAAACCAATTTGGAAACCATTATCAACTTTTATCTCTGCAACTGTATTTATAGTCAAATACTCTTCAAATGTTTTTACTTTCATTCTTTTTCATTTGAATTGGACAAGGAATCCCACTCCCAAAAAATCTTCTTGGTGGTTCATTTAAAATGGAATTTCAAACAATTAAACTTGTTCTTCTACCATTACAAATCCTTTAGCCAAGTTTAATATACAAGTATGGAACTTACTCTCAACCCTAAAGACTGTTGCACCCATCCATCTCACAAGGGACACATTCTTCTCTTTGATATTTTAATCATTTGTTGGTCTTCTTCATGCCAATGTATGTCCTCTGTGTTGTCACTCACAAAGACAACCTTGGATTGCTTACAAGACCAGTTCTTGGGTACATCTAAATTGGTCTGTCTCAAATTATGCTCAAGCAGGAGGAGACATCACCGATGTTCTATACACATATGTAAGAGGCATGGGTTGGTTATTACATCCAAAGATATAGGATAGGTATTTTAGTATTTCTACACATACATAGTTCCTAGAAATATAATAGAAAATAGTGGAGGCTGAGCACTTCAAAGGCTTACAATTTAATCAGCTTTGTAGAATAAATGAGAGGAGACAAAGAGGAGGGATAACTTATAATGTAGAGCTCAAAGCACCAAGAATTCTATATTAAAAGCATAGAGCCTGAAACCATGAGATTTGCTGCAATTATTTGAGTTACATGTAGATATAATGAACAAAAAAGAAACTAGATGCTATGCTTCATGTAGTGCAACTTAAAGATATAATTTCAACCCATCAAACATGCATGTGCATTAACAACTCAATGCAAATGAATATGTAGGCAAGTATGAAATATTCTAGCATCTATTGTGCATGAATTTAGAGAAAAAAATAGACAAAATGGATGAAAATAGGAAATAACACACTGTAATACTTCAAAGAGGAGGCACTACTACTCCTATGATATTCTGCAAGATCTATGTAACTAAGTGATACAATCTTCACAAAATTATTAGCCTTTCTTTGCAGATTTCAAAACCTTTGTTCAATGTTGCTACCCCTATTTATAAGAAGAGGGGGTGCATTATCAATCATGATATTGTAAAAAATATCTCTGGGTCGAGTCTCAGCTGTCAGATTAGGTTGCTTTCTCGACAGGGAAGGCTCTATGTCCAAAAAACATCACAAAAACAATAATTTCCTAATAAAGGAAAGCACATCATAATACCACAAAACAGATGAAACATTAATGTAATATCTTCGCGCCCATTCCTGTAATTACTTCAACTTTAGGTTACATCTAGTTCACGGTATGGTATCCAGTTCCGCTCAACTAACTTTTGTCATTTCTACCTTTAGTTCCTTTGACACTGACCTTGGATGTGGGTCTCAAAGAGTTATTTCTAAGTCCGCCCAAACTTGGTTTTGAATGCTCCCTCTTCTTGATTTACTGCTAGAGCTACTTTTTGTGCCGACCCTGTCATTTCTGCCATTAAAGTTCTGTGGAACACAATCGACGCCCTGATCTGGCCTGGGTTCACATATTACAGTGTAATAGAGAATTCTTGGGTGCGAGATTTTTACCTCTAAAATAGGTGAAAGGGTGCTTTTTTGATTCCTCCCTTAGCCCCCTTTATTAAAACCCCTTGTGTGATTTCCTGCATATGACCAGGTGCTGGAACCGGGGGCCTATCCCTTTAGGCACTAATGCTATCAACGACTGTGCAGGGGAATTTTCCTTGTATAACCTGAACCGTCCTCAGTGAAGCACTTTTATCGCATCGGTTGAAATCCAGACTCGAAACCTTTATCAGATATGGCCTATAAAATATCGCATACAGGGTCCTTTTCTTTATCGCAATTGGAGTCTCGTATCTCAGTGTTGAATCCCCTTTTCCTTAAGTTTCTTTCCTTAATAGTTATGATTTCCGATCTATGGGGTGATGTCATCGTTGCCACATGTCACCTGAAAATGGTCCCATAGGACCCCTGAAAATGTCGAAATTGAGTGACATGTGTCCCCTACCACGTCAACATCCATACTGCAACGCGTCCTCCATACTGCCACATCAGCCTCCACACTGCCATGTTAGTGATAACGTTAGCTGTTATGTCAGCTCTGAGGACCAATCATATGCTACCATGTGGACCCCTGGACGAGAGAGAAAAAGGCTTGGCTCGATCCTATTTTCGCAACCATTTCCTTTGTTAAAGAATTTTGACCCTCCCCGACCATTTTGCACTAGATCACAAATTGGCGATATCGTGTGATGTTGCGAGATTGGGGTGTGGGACTATGGGGTGCGGGATGCGGGATTGTAGGAGTGCAGGATTTTACCACATGGAGCAGATAGAAGGGGGCGACCCTACCTTTGTTTTGTCATTCATTTCCTTTATAATTAGTTTTTGGCCCTCCCCGAAGATGTCACACCATATCGCAAGATCAGCCCGTGTATGGTCTTTTAAGTTTAAAACCCGCCAATCTGCGAGATTACGAGGTTGCCGAGATGCAGAATGTGGGGCCCTATGGGATTGCGGGAACTGCGGGGTTGCGGGAACCTGTGATATTGCAGTAACCTGCGAGATTGCGACACTGTAGGAATTACGGGGTGGCCAGGAATTGGGATTACGAGATCGTCAGGATGCGGGATACCGCCACGTGGAGGAGAGAGAAGGGGTGTCGCCCGCCCTTGTTTTTCATACATTTTCTTTGTATTTAGTTTTCGACTCTCCCCGATGATTTCACACTATATCGCAAGATCAGACCCTGCAAGTTTTGAAGTTTGTTGTGATTGGGAGATTGCTATGACAACCGATTCGCAGGATGCGGGATTGTGAGATTCCCTCATACTTAGCCATTTTTTTGGTTTTCTGAGCTTTCTAGAGGAAATCATCAACAGGCTGTAACGTACGATCTAGGAGTCCCTTTTGGACTTCTACATACCATTGGAAATCTCATTTCGGGCACTATGCAATGGAGAGGGTCTAGTCAAGCTATAATAGCTTCTGTGGCTCATGTAATGGCTTCCACTTTAGTGTTCTTATGCATCCTATACAACTGATCATTTGAAAAGTAGTGAGTGAGAAACAAGTGACAACATTGGCTCCACCTGGGGATAGTGCCTTGCTAGAAAGGTGGTAAAATCCCGCATACAACAAACTACTTCTTTGGGCATGGAGTCACTTCTAATCAAAAGATAACTTTCATGAAAGTATAATTTTTTACATAAAATGAAAATTCAAATAACAATTTCAATACACACACCTTATATTTACAATAAGACAGGTACGTCTAAATTTGAAAATAAAATTTGAGGATCTAACCATTTACTGGCAGTTCTAACAGTGCATCATCCAAGTTTTCAAGCAGATATGTGTTATTCCCTCTCTCTTTTGCAATCCTGAAGGGCCCAAACCATAGTGGATCAAATTTTACATGTTTTCCTTTGTCCTCCCATTGGACATCCCACTTGAGAACTAAATCTCCTCGCTGAAGAGGTTTGTCCTTAGCCTTCTTGTCAAACAAAGATTTCATATCTTGTTGGTAATTGGATAGTTTGGCCTCCACCTGTTCTTTGTTTTCCTGGAGCTCAACCAACTGATTTATCCTTCTTGTTAAGGTACATGACACTTCCTCAGCTTCTTGTAGCAACCTTACTACTGGCATTACTAGTTGGATCAGGAAGATAATAGTCTTTCCATACACTAGCTTAAAAGGTGATTTTCCATTGGATCTTTTAGGCATTACTCAGTTGCCCCATACATAAAACTTCAATTGGGAGTCCCAGTTCCTTTGATTTTTAGTGATGGTCTTCTTCAAAACCCTCACCACAACTTTGTTTGAGGACTCATCAAAGCCATTTCCCTTAGGGTAGTATGTAGTGGAGTGCCCAATGGTGATATTGTATTTATGTCAAAAGTTGGTGAACTTGGCCGATTTGAAGACTTGAGCATTCCCAATGATGATTTTAAAAGGAAAACCAAAATGGTATACTATATTCTCCTTCATGAATTTTGTTATGCTCCTAACCTGCAAGACGATACCAGAATACCTGATATGCGAGAAATATACCGAGAAAATAGAATAGTGAGTAACAAAAGCAAGTATTTTATTATTCAGAAAACAATGTTCACTTGCCTCTTCGAGGGGGCAACCTCCAATAGAGCAGAGCTCAATGAAAAAATAAGACACGATGCTCCTTGCAGGGAGTCTCTATCATTTATATATCACTCATACATGCAATACCATGGATCAATACCATGGTTCTTATTAATACCATCTATCTAATACCATGGCCCATTTGCAACTAACTGTGGTCCCGTCATTAAATGTTGGTTAACCACTTACAATTATAAATATGGGCTTTATTGACTCTTTACTTAACTATAACTATGACTCAATCCTATTACATAAATAAGGGGGTTAGGGTGGGACCCTAACATGCCCTCCCCCTTAAGAATAGCATTGTCCTCAAGGCTAAAGCTACGGAAACTGCTGAAGAATAGTGGTTGGTTCCCAGGTTGCATCTTCCAGAGAGGTGTCTTTCCACTTGACGAGTAATTCCTTGATCATGCGGCCACTCAGGTGCTGTTCTCGTGTGTCTAGGACCTGTTCAGGTTGGAGCCAGATTGACCCTTCTTCATCCAATTCAGGTAGACTGGTTTGAATTCTGCAATTGTTCCCAATCACTTTCTTGAGGCATGAGACATGGAAAACTGGATGGATTTTTGTAGTGGGTGGCAAAGCTAGCTTGTAGGCCACTTCTCCAATGCGCTGAATTACTTGATACGGTCCATAGAATTTTGGAGATAGTTTCTGACAATCCTTGTCTTTGAGTGATGTTTGCTTATATGGTTGCAGCCCCAAAAATACCTGATCCCCTTCTTGAAATTGGTGCTCTGAGTGATGATGATCGACCTATTGCTTCATGCGGTTTTGAGCTTGATGAAGATTCTCTCTAAGATGGGTGAGCATGGTTGTGCGGTTTTGTAGGAGTTGATCCACTGCTTGTACCTTTGAGCACCCCTTGATATAAGAAGTAGGGGAAGGAGGGAGTTGACCATAAATGGCTTCATAGGGAGTCACTTTGGTGGTGGCATGATAGTTGGTGTTATAACCACCATTCAGCTAGAGGTAACCACTGTACCCAAAGATGTTTCTTTTCTAAAGTGAAACACCTAAGGTAGGTTTCCAGACATTTGATGACGGCTTCAGTTTTACCATCCGTTTGTGGATGATAGGAAGCACTGAGTTTTAGTTGGGTGCCCTATAGCTTGAAGAGTTTCTGCCAAAAATTACTAGTGAAGATCGGGTCACGATTAGACACAATAGAAGTGGGCATGCCATGCAATTTGAAGATCTGATCCATGAAAGATTGAGCGACCAAAGTCGGTGTAAAAGGGTGGGGTAGGGCGCAAAAATGAGAATACCTAGAAAGTCGGTCCACAACCACCATGATGACTGACTTGTTTCCTGACTTTGGAAGACCTGTAATGGAATCCATAGAAACCTCCATCCATATTGATGCAGGAATGGGCAATGGTTGTAATATGCCTGGTGCTTTGACTGTCTCCCCTTTGTGGCGCTGACAAATATCACATTCCGCTACAAAAGTAAGGATGTCCTTTTTCATGCCTATCCAAAAAAATGATCTTCTAATGCGAGCATACGTCTTCTAAAAGCTTGAATGTCCTGCAATGGGGGATGAGTGCAATTCCACCAAAATGCGGCTTTTGAGGGTGGATGTTGGTGATATTACGACTCTGTCCTTGTAGCGAAGAATCTCATCCTGCCACGAGTAGCCCTTGGTGGAATTTGGATCCGCTTGCTATTGAGTAATGAGTTGGGAGAGCCAAGGATGTGAAAACCATTCCCTGCGAGCCTCTTCAATCCATTCTGGAATGGGAAGGGAGATTGCAAGTAGGGTACTTTCCTCCTCAAATTGGCGAGATAATGCATCTGCTACACTATTTTCATGCCCTTTCTTGTAAATGATCTCATAATCATATCCCAGCATTTGGCAAGCCACTTATTTTGTTGTGGGGAGGATACGTGTTGCTCCAAAAAATATTTAAGACTGTGATGGTCTGTGCGGATTTGGAAACATCGCCCCAATAAGTAAGGTCGCCAGGTATCTACTGCATGTAAGATGGCCATCATTTCCTTCTCATAGGTAGATTGTCCCAGATTCTTCCCACTTAGTTGTTGGCTTGTGAAGGCCAAGGGTCTACCTTCGCATTAAGACTGCCCTAATACCCGTACTCGAAGCATCACATTCAATGACAAAAGGTTTGGTGAAGTCGGGTAGTGCTAAAACTGGAGTGGAACACATGGCATTTTTGAGAGCTATAAATGCCTGTTGTGCTTCATCATTCCGGAAGAATGAATTTTTCTTGAGGAGTTGAGTGAGGGGCTTCACAATGCGACCATAATTGCAGACAAATTTGCGATAATAGCCTGTGAGACCCAAAAATACTCTTATGCTCTTCAAGGTCTTAGGTTGAGGCCAATCCTGCATTATTCGGATCTTTTTGGGGTCCACCTTGACACCTTCACGCCCCACAATGTGGCCCCAATACTCAACTTCTTCCATGCCAAAAGAACACTTGGACATCTTAACAAATAATTTATGCTTGCGGAGCAGTTGCAAGAGCAGATCTACATGCTGAAGATGTGCGGCCCAAGTGCAACTGTAGATGAGGATTTCATTGAAGAAAACAAGGACAAATTTCCTGAGATATGGTTTGAGAAGGTGGTTCATAAGGCTCTGAAAAGTAAATGGAGCATTACAAAGACCGAATTGCATGACCAGGAACTCATAATGGCCTTCATGAGTTCTAAAAGCACTCTTTGGAATGTCGACTTCCTTCATGCGAATTTGGTGGTAGCCTGAGAGAAGATCCAGCTTAGTGAAGAATTGAGCCCCATTGATTTCATCCAGAAAATCATCGACAACCAGGATGGGAAATTTATCTTTGACTGTCAACTTATTGAAGGTCCTAAATTCTGGACACATATGGCATTCCCCATGTTTCTTGAGCACCATGACCACCAGTGATGAATAAGGACTAATGCTGGGACGAATGACACCTGCTTCCAAAAGTTCCTTGATTATTTTTTCTATTTCATTCTTTTGGGTGAACGAATATCTGTATGGGCGCACATTTGGTGGTTGGGCCCCTGGAACCAAGGTGATGCTATGATCATGTTCCCCTCTCGAGGGTGGAAGCTCATGAGGCTTGTCAAAGACTGGCAGATGGTTATTTAAATCTGTTGCATCTCGGGATGATCGGTAGAGAATGGGTTTGACGGCCTGGATGGCATTAAATTGAGCTATAACTCCATGATGGCCCTTTTTTTAACAATTTTTCCATCCTATGTGAGCTGATGATAGAGGGAGCTCCCGCCTGGAGTCCGCGGAGGGTATGTGTGGGGTTGTTCTGCTTAAAGCTCATATATAACTCCTGGAATTCCATTGTGATTGGCCCAAGAGTGTGTAGCCATTCAACACCGAGGACAATGTCGCACCCTCCCATGTGTATGGAAAACATGTTGGTCTTCAACTGATAATCCCCCATTTGAAGTTTGACATTTTCACAGAGGCATTCACATTTCATTGTTCCCCCATCCGCAATTTGGACTTGGAAGTTAGAAACTGCTTGTACAAAACAATGCACTGCTTCTGCGACTTTTTGATGGATGAAATTATGTGTACTTCCACTATCAATCAAGACTACTACTGGGCGATGGTTAATAAAACCTCTGATTTTGAGAGTTTGAGGTGAAGAAATCCCTGCCAAAGCATGTAGCGAAATGACTGGTTCGTCGGGGATATTGTCCTTCTGGTTGTCCTGTTTTGCCTCCTCAGGTTCCTCAAGTGGTGGGGCTTCCTCTGATGAGCTGTAATCAGTGGCATCAATTTGAAAAAATTTGGGCTCCTTGCATTTATGACCTGGGGAGTATTTTTCATCACAGTAGTAACATAATCCCTGCTTTCTTCGTTTAACCATTTCTACAAGTGACACCTTTTGAACCTTAAGTGTTTGAGTCGTGCTGTGAGCCTGTGGGGGGCGACCCTTGGCGGTGAAATTTGGGCGAATGGACTGGGCCGCTAACGCACATTCCACGTTACGAGCTACCTTGCAAGCCTCCGACCATGTGGGAGGGTGGTGCAGTCGGACATGGGCTTGTATGGCCTCTTTAAGACTGCTGATAAAACATTCCATGTAGAACACATCTGGGAGACCCCTAGTGCGAAAAGCTAAGGCTTCAAAAGCTGTAACATATTCATCTACTGTGCCAGTCTTTCGGAGCTTAGTGAGACGACCCAAAAAAGCAGAGTCATGGTCAAAGTGCTTTGTAAGAGCTTTTTTGAAGGCGTCCCAAGTCAAAAAACTTCCATTGCAACGTTGATGCCATTCCCACCATTGCCATCTTTCACTGTCCAAGTACATACTCCCCACCATAAGCTAAGTCTCATTATCTAAGATGTTATTCAGATTGAAATACTGCTCCATTTGTGATACCCATGCTGTCAGGTGAGAACCATCAAATTTATGCATATCCATCTTGGGAGGTCGTGGACGAGATTGTTGGTAGGTGCCCTAGAGGTGAAGAGAGTGGCTAGACTCACCCTCACTGTGTCCATTGCCAAAATACGCCTCCTTGCGGGCTTTCGCCTTGCCCTTAGAGAGTGCGTTAGTTAGTCTGTCAAGCTGATCTTGGATGTCTTTCAAGGATTTTCAAGTTTGTCTATCTTCTCATTGGCCATAGCTTGAGCTCTAGTTGCTACCATGCACTGATCCGATGCACTTGAAATTTGGGACCGCCTGAAATTTTTTTCACTAACAATTGAATGGTACCACCTTGCTCAGCTTGTCGTTCTGATTCTTATGGGCTAGATCACCAATAAGCACCCCCGGGGGTCTTAGACTTAGTTTTACTCCTAATGGAGTTTTACTCCTTGCTTAGGAATACTGCTGTAGCCGAATCCTCAAAATGTTAATGCTGCCAAAAGTCCTGCGAAAATCACGCCCCGGTATAGGAACCCCACACAACTACTCAGATCTAGTGGATCTGAGAGATCTGAATGGTTGATCGGATAGCTCTGAGTGGCGAAACAGATTGCTACTATGGATCTGATGGATCTAATAGATCGGAATGGCTGGTATGCTAACCCAGAACTGCGGGACTGATGTCTGCTGCTGCTGCAAACCCCACTTGTGAGATCTGATCTGGCAGAGATTATGCGTGATCCTGAGATAGAAAAGGGAACTATGGTCTCGAGGAGTGTTAGGTGCTACAGTTCACAATATACATAAGGGTCTGACAGTAGTACTTGGCCCATTGTTTCAGGGCTCTAACTAAGGAGGATCAACTGTACCCTTAGCCGTACAACCCGACTACCCTATTGTATGGGCGAGTAATCTCTCCAAGTGCTGTTCTCGGTGTACTATAGCAGCAAGACAGCCGACGGTTTATCTATGGCGAGGTTTCAAAGGAGCTAGTGGCCTTTCGATATACCCAGAGGGTACTTGGAAGAGAGTCCGTGCGTGGTTCTGTCTAATGTGCTACTACTCGAAGGGGTACCCTCAAGGGTTACAAGGGAGTACAAAAAGCGTGACCACCTCTTGTATTTCCTGCGTGCATGCCTTCCCAAATCCGCAGGTTTATGTGCTCAATGACAGATCCCATGGTTTAAAGACGTCGAAACACATCTCTAGCCATTTTTTTTTTTTGCTAAGGAATGGAGATTCCACCTACCCTGGAAAGTGCTCTGATACCACTTGTTATGCTCTTAACTTGCAAGATGATACCAGATTACCAGACATGCGAGAAATATACCCAGAACATAGAATAGTGAGTAACAAAAGCAAGTATTTTATTATTCAGAAAGCAATTCTCACTTGCCTCTTCGAGGGGGCAACCTCCAATAGAGTAGAGCTCCATGACAAAATAAGACACGATGCTCCCCGCAGGGAGTCTCTATCATTTATATATGACTCATACATGCAATACCATGGATCAATACCATGGTTCTTATTAATACCATCTATCTAATACCATGACCCATTTGCAACTAACTGTGGTCCCGTCATTAAATGCAGGTTAACCACTTACAATTATAAATATGGGCTTTATTGACTCTTTACTTAACTATAACTATGACCCGATCCTATTACATAAATAAGGGGGTTAGGGTGGGACCCTAACAAATTTTATCACCACTAAGTCTGTAGCATTTCTAGCTAGGATGGCCTCTACCCACTTGGTGAAATAGTCAGTGGTTGTTAATATGCATTTGTGCTGGCCACTGGAAGGTGGGTTGATCTCCCCTATGAAGTATAGTCCCCACTGTCTAAAAGGTCCTCCACATGCACATGAATTAGGGGGAGAGGAGAAAACTTCTGTCTTTCAACAGACATTTGGCATTTCTGGCACATCCTAAATCTAGAATGAACATCCCCAAACAACGTAGGCCGGTAGAATCCAACCTTGAGTATTTTGTGTGCCGTGGTATTCCAGTTGTAATTCCCTCCACAAACTCCTTCATGAAACTCCCCAATTTCTTTATGGGTCTCTCCTTCCACCAAACATAGCAACAATACCCCCATAGGGTCCTTCCAGTAGAGTAGACCATTAGATATGATATATTTTTGTGCTTGCAATCTCAGGCTTCGGTATTTGGATGTATCCGGCCCCAATGGGCACCTTAGGAATAAGAGGTAATGAATGATGTTCTTATACCAAGGTGATCCCTCATATTAGGCATAGATTTTCTACTCATATGTTTTAATACTGCTATGGTGATCCTCTCATCTGCCTGCCTCTATGATTAGGTTTATCCCTAGTGCTTGGCAGTTGGATTTAGATAAATCTTGGCCAACCCCTAGCCTTTAATGAGCTTGGTAGGCTTTATTTACAACTCATATTCTTGTATTTTCACTATCCACATGTCCCTCTTTCCTTCACTGTCTCCTTGCACCAGGATGTCCTTGACTACCATTGTTGGGACAAACGCTGTGATTTTCAATTGAAACACATACGTGTGAAAC
Source organism: Pinus taeda (assembly GCA_000404065.3). NCBI lineage: Eukaryota > Viridiplantae > Streptophyta > Pinopsida > Pinales > Pinaceae > Pinus > Pinus taeda. Next base: position 278,719 of record APFE030467742.1, on the reverse strand, counting down.
ACCCTCAGATCCTTTACCAATGCATAGGCTTGTTTCTCCAATATATTGTATTTTAGCTTAGTATCCCTTAGGACTTGGATGAAGAAGGCGATGGGCTGCTCATAACCCGCTTTATTTTTTTGTAGCAGTACTGCAACGTTGGTACGTGGAGAGGCGAAATAAAAGATGTAGAAAGGCACTAAATAGTCGGGGTTGGCTAATATTGGGGCTTCAACCAAAGCTTATTTGATTCTACTAAAAGAATCACGAGGGATAGGGCTCCATTTGACTTCATTTCCATTCTTGAGCATGTCTATAATACCCTTGACTATTTCTGCATAGTTGGGTATAAACCGCCTTAAGAAATTTATTCTCCCGAAGAAGGCTTGGACTTCTTTCTTATTCCTAGGCATAGGAATGGAGCTGATAGCTTCAACTCATTTAGGATTGATATTCACACCCTCCTGTGCTACTATATGTCCTAGCAACTTCCCCTCACTTAGGGCGAACTGATGTTTCTTAGGATTCAGGGAAAGACCATATATCCTACACTTCTCAAAGGTGAGTTTTAAGTGGAGGATGTGTTCCTCCTCAGTCTTGGAAAAGACTATGATGTCATCCAAGTAGACCACCATGAATTTTTCTAGCTCCCCCATGAAAGCTAATACCATGGCTCTCTGAAATGTGGCCCCTACATTTATCATCGCAAAAGGCATGCGAGAATACATGAATGTTCCCCACAAGGTGGTGAAAGTGGTCTTTTCTTGATCCTCAGATGAACTGCCACTTGATTGTATCCATAGAACCCGTCCATCAAGGACATTTTGGCTGAATCAACCACCTTCTGCATTATATTATCCATCTTGGGCAGCTGGTAGTTGTCTTTCTAAGATGCCCTGTTTAGATTTCGGAAGTCTACACATAGCCTTATCTCTTCGTTCTTTTTCCAGACGGGGACGAAATTCTCTACCCACTTAGAATATATTAAAGGTACTATGATCTTTGCATGGAGCAACTTCTTTACCTCCCTTTCAATGGAGGGGAGTAGAAGTGGATTTATTTGCTTGAGTTTCTGCTTGCAGGGTTTCATTCAACTTTTCAAGGGAATCTTATGCTGTATGATGTTAGTATCAAACATTTTCAAATCATCATAAGACCAAGAAAAAACATCTTTGTAGGTTTTGAAAAGATCTAAATACCTCTATTTGTAATGCAAGGGGATTCCTTTTGACAGCTTGATCATCTGGGGCTTCTCCTCTGATCCAATGCTATAATCTTGTACTTGATCATCCATCTCAGGAGCCATTTGTTTGGCGGCTATGTCGTGTTTATTAAAAAACCTCTCTAGTGGGACTAGTTCATGAGGGATAGTGTTTCAGTTGCAAATTTTTTTGCCCTGGCCACTGCGTCTTTCCATGAAATGGCTTCCAAATTTGATTCTTATTCTTCTTCTTGACCGAGGGTGGGGTTAGAAAACTCCCTAATGAATTCTATGAATCGTTTCACTTGCTCGTCATCTTTGAAAACCTGCTAGTGCTTGACGTTATCAAGTATAGAGGGTCTACACCTAACTTCCATCTCATATCTAAGGAGAGGGTTTTGATGGGGTATGAAAGTGCTTGCAGCTACAGCCAGGAAGTCAACCATTTTTCTTCCTTCTCTAGGCATAAATTGGATATTAAAAGCCAGGAAGAAGTTTTCAATTAAATCCCACACTTCATTGCGGTAGGTCCTAAGTCTAGGGTGTTTGGCCTAGCATTGATTTCTGATTTATCTTATTACCAACTCAGAGTCTCCATAAACTATTAGGCATTCAATGTTCATATTTTTTGTAGTCTGTAACCCATGGAGCAGTGCTTCATACTTTGCCATGTTGTTATTTTCTTTGAACTCCAGCTTGAATGAGAGGGGCATCAGGTGGCCCTTAGGAGATACCAACAATAGTCCTGCCCCATTTCCCTCTTTTGGATTTTCTCCATCAAAATATAATTTCCATACTTTGGTTTCACTTGCATGTTGATGTTCTAGCTGCCATGTTAGGTGGACTAATGTTTCTTCTAAGATAGACTCATCTTCCTCTAGGAGTAGACAGGAGAGGTCACTTTATTTTCCATACACTAGGGATTTTTTTGAGCCTTTAGCTGTCACAGGTTTTACAAACTTGGATTCCTTATATGGCCTCCTTTGTTCTCCTCCAAAGGTGGGAATGGTGGCATAAGTTAGATCCAACTTGATAGAGCCCCCCACCTTGGAACCCAAAGATCTAGATAGCAGCATGCCAAAATGAGGGGGTACATTTGCCACTACTATGTCCATTACCATGCTCTTCACTAAGATATACGCTAGGTTCACCACCAGATCCTTTATCATTACAAAACATTTGACCCCGTTGGAGTCAAAGGAGTATAAGTATTTGAAGGGCCTAGTGATCTGCAAGCCAAGCTATTCCATTACTTCCAATGACATAAGGTTGTGAGAGGCTCTGAAATCCAACATGCAATTATGCAAGATAAGGTCATGGATTCGCAACGTCACATGGAAAGGTGTAGTGGAAGGATCAAGTTCTTCCACATGTGGTCCAAAGACCACCATTGGCCTCTCTTCTTGAAGATTTAGAGAATCATGGGTGGGTGATGAGATAGATGGATGCATGAATTGAGATAGCTGAGCTTTATAAATAGGCTTCTTTAGAATCTTAGTTAGTGGAACATAAATCTTTACCTTCTCAAGCTCCTTTTGAAGGTTGAATGTAGATTGGGTCTTTTCTATACCTTCTGGTTGTGCTTCTCCTTCATTACCACCTGTATTTTTCTGCAGAATAGGTGCCTTCTTTGCTATGTGCTCCTCTAAGCTATTTATTTCCTTATTCAAGGGGACTTTTACCTTGGCAAGGTCATGATTAAACTTACCTTTCCCTTTATCTGGTACTGGGGGAATAGTATGGGGGGAATTTTCCTCCTGTTTCTCTAGTTCTCTTGACCTCTTCGTTGAAGATCTTAGATTATATTTATGTTGTGGTTGTGCCAGCATGAAATCTGCAATTTTTTTGCAATAATGATCTATATCTGCCTCATCTGCTGCTTCTCCATTATGACTGACCTCTTAGTGAACCGTATTCTCTTGTTCTTCTTCAGACAAAGCAGAATATAAGTTTCCCTACATCTCCTATATATCTGACCATTGTTCATCGGGATCATCTTCTAAATATAGAGGATGAGGGATCTAGTCTGGCTGTTCCTTTCTTTCCCTTGGTAGTAACTATAATGGAGTCCTTTTATACTGTGGGTTATATCCCCGTTTCTTTCCTTGAGCGTTATATTTGGAGAGACACTTGTTCTCAATTTCGAGCTTTCCAACTTTATGTGACAAACTCCTAATGATGTTATCCAACTCCTCCAACTTCAAATTTGGTGATTCTCTTGTTTGACTAGAGGAAGAAGCTTCTTCTTTACCTCTTTTATTCCTAGTGGTTTCCTTCTTTCCACTTGACTTCATTGTCGAGGCAAAATTTGCTTCTACTTCAAGAGAATCAACTTGGAGTTGATATAAAGTAGGAGATTTACTTTCTCTTAATGTAAAACCAAAGTCCGATTCAAATTCTCCCAAGTAAGCTACACAAGCAGTAGCTAGGGGGGCTTTATCTCAGTAGGAAAGTTCTTATACTGCTTATTGAACCTCTTATTAAATTATAATATATCCTCCTTTGGCTTCTTCTTGATGGCATTGAACTCCATGAGGAGGTACTCATGATTTCTCTTCTCACCCCACTTTTGTGTGAAATAGGTCTCAAGTTCCTCCCAAGTGGTGATGGAGGCATTTGGTAGGGTTTCAAACCATTTTCTGGCTTCTCCATCAAGGGATTGTACAAAAAGTTTTAGGACCACATCCAACTGTTCTACATTCAAGTTCTCAGCAAAATCACAGAAGGCCTGAATGTGTTTCTGAGCATAATTTTCATCTTCTCCATTAAGCCTAGGCAGAAGATTTAAGTTGTTATGGGGCATAACACTTAGGGACTAAGTTAAATCAAGAGGTGCATACTTATTTAGCAAAAATCCTAGAAGAGCCATCCAAATTAGTGGAGGGGGATTAAGATTTAGTTGAGGAAGTTGGGTCGAAACCACAGGGTTTTGAGTGGATGGACTGGAAGCAGGGTATGTTGGGATCTTAGTATCCAATCCTGGAAAGTGAGCAACAATGGGATGAGAACTGGAAGAGGAAGTTGCAAATGTTGGTGAGATGGTAGCACATGTAGGGGGAGTTCTCTCTTCCTGGACTTTACTGAAAATTCATTTTTTAGGGTCAGATACGAATGGGGATTTCTTTTGGAAGGTATCTGAGTGAGTATGAGGCCTTCTAAAATCCACGATGATGAATGATAATGAGGGGGGTGTGGAGTCGTCGAGGTGATGTGAATGCAATCAGAACAGACTTCGCTCACCTACATGAAGGGTGATCAATTTATCGTATCCCAGGGAAAAAATCCTTCGATATGTTTCCCGATAACAGTGCCAGAAGATGTTGTCTCTCCCAGAGATATCATTGGATTGCTTACAAGACCAATGCCTAGGTACATCTAAATCGGTGTATCTCAAATAATTCTCAATCAAGAGGAGACATCACCCATGTTCTATACACATAATAAGAGGCATGAGTTGGTTCTTTCATCCAAAGATATAGGTCAGGCATTTTAGTATTTCTACAGATATACAGTTCCCAGATATATAACAAAAAATAGTGGAGGCCAAGCACTTCAAAAGCTTACAATTTAATCAACTTTGTGGAATAAATGAGAGGAGACAAAGAAAAGGGATAACTCAGAATGTAGTGCTCAAAGCACCAATAATTCTATATTAAAAACATAGAGCCTGAAACCATGAGATTTGCTACAATTATCTCAGTTACAGGTAGATATAATGAACATAAAATAAATTGGATGCTATGATTCATGTAGTGCAGTTTAAAGATATAATTTCAACCCATGAAACAAGCATGTGCATTAACAAATCAATGCAAATGAATCTATAGACAATTATGAAATATTCTAGCATCTATTGTGCATGAATTCAAAGAATAAAATAGACAAAATGGATGAAAACATGAAATAACACACTATAATACTTCAAAGGAGGAATCACCACTACTCCTGTGATATTATGCAAGATCTATGTAACTAAGTGATACAATCTTCACAAAATTATCAACCTTTCTTTGCAGATTTCAGAATCTTTATTCAGTGTTGCTACCCCCTATTTATAAGAAGAAGGGGTGCATTATCAATCATGATACAATACAAAATACCCTTGGGTCAAGTCTCAACTGTCAGATTAGCTTGCTTTCTCGGCCAGGGAAAGCTTCGTGTCCAAAAAACATCATAAAAATAGTAATTGCCTCATAAAGGAAAGCACATCACAAAACAGATGAAACATTAATGCAATATCTCCCCACCCATTCCTATAATTACTTCAGCTTTAGGCTGCATCTAGTTTATGGTATGGTCCCTGATGCTGCTCAACTAACTCTTGTCATTTTTTCCTTTAGTGCCTTTGGCCCTGATCTTGGATGCAGGTCTCGAAGAGCCATTTCTGATTCCACCCAAACTTGGTTTTGAATTCACCCTCCTCTTGATTTACTGCTACAATTGCTTTCAACACTGACCCTGTCCTATGAAACACAATCGACGCCCTGATATGGCCCGGGTTCACGTATTACAATGTAATAGAGAATTCTTGAATGTAGACTTTTTACCTCTAAAATAGGCGAAAGGGTGCTTTTTTGATTTCCCCCTTAGCCCTCTTTATTACAGCCCCTTGTGTGATTTTTTGCATATGACCTGGGGCTAGAACTGGGGGCCTATCCCTTTGGGCGCTGAGCCTATCAATGACTGTGGGAGGGACTTTTCCTTGTATAACTTGACTCGCCCTCAGTGATGCCCTTTTAGCACATCGGTTGAAATTTGGATGTGAAACCTTTATCAGATATGGCCTATAGAATATCGTATTTGGGTCCTTTGCTTTATTGCAATCAAAGTCCCACATCCTAACACTGAATCCCCTTTTCCTTAAGTTTCTCTCCTTAATAGTTGTGATTTCTGATTTGTGGGGTGACGTCATCGTTGCCACATGCCATGTGTCCCCTACCATGTCCGCATCCATACTGCCACATTAGCCTCTGTACTGCCATGTCAATGATGACGTCAGCTGCTATGTCAGCTTTAAGGACAATCATATGCTACCAAGTGGCCCCCTGGAGGATAGAGAAAAAGGCCTAACCCGACCCTATTTTCGCAGGAATTTCCTGTGTTAAATAATTTTGGCCCTCCTTGGCGATTTTGTAGTCGATCCCAAATCGGCGATATTGCGTGATGTTGTGGGACTATGGGGTACGGGATTGCGGGATGCAGGATGCGGGATTTTAGGAGTGTTGGATTTAGCTACATGGAGGAGAGAGAAGGGGGCAACCCAAACTTTGTTTTGTCATGCAATTCCTTTATAATTAGTTTTTGGCCCTCCTTGGAAATATCACACTGTATCGCAAGATCAGCCCCGCACGACCTTTTAAGTTTAGATCTCGTCGATTTGTGAGACTGTGGGGTCATCGAGATGCCGGATGCGGGGCCCTGCGAGATTGCGGGAACAATGGGAACCTGCGAGACTATGGGAACCTAAGGGACTACAAGAACCTATGTGACTGCGAGAACTCTGGGGTCACTGGGAACTGGGACTGCAGGATGCCACCACATGGAGGAGAGAGGAGGGGGGCTGCCCACCCTTGTTTTTCGTGCATTTCCTTTGTATTTAGTTTTTGGCCCTCCCCGACGATTTCACACTATATTGCAAGATTGGACCTTGCAAGTTTTGGAGTTTGTTGTGAATGTGGGACTGCTATGATGACCGATTTGCGGGATGCCCTCATACTTAGCCATTTTTTTTGGTTTTCTAAGCTTTCCAAAGGAAATCTTCAACAGGCTCTAACTTCTAATCCAGGAGTCACTTTTTGGACTTCTACATACCATTGGAAAGCTCATTTCAGGCACTATGCAATGGAGAGGGTCTAGTCAATATCTAGTAGCTTCGGTGGCTTAGGAAATGGCTTCCACTTCAGTGTTCTTATGCGTCCTCGACAACTAATCATTTGCAAAGAAGTGAGTGAGCAGCGAGTGACAACACTCTGCAAACAACTCATTCTTTTCTTTTGAGATTGAATCACACTGGTCCTTCAAAAGTTCTAACTTTTCTTCCATTTATGAAATTGAAATAAGCATGTTCTCTGCATTTGCGACTTCTTCAAGCTCATTGAATTCATGGGAATCCTCTGGATGAAATTATGAAGAAATATATGTAACATAAGCTATAATTTCAAAGTGTCCAAACGCTTTTTTAATATTCTAACTTTGGAATTCATAACTATATTTCAACCTTGAAAATAAATGAAAGTCCTCTAGTCCATATTCAAGTACGAGTTTCCTCTTATTTTTCATACTCCACTCCTTTTCAGAATTTTTTCTTTCATATTTGGTCGCAACCTTTGCAACATGAATTGAACACGAACTATAATCTTGAGAGGTCACCTTGAAGGTTAAATTTTTGGTCCCTTTATCTAGTAGTCACTCCTTAGATTGAATTCACAACATCTAAAACATAAAAGAGTCAATCTGTGGCAACTATCTTCCCTCTGGAAAATTTTGAACTTTTGAACAATATCATTGACAATAAAATAATGGGCTCTGTTTTAAAAGGTTCACTCATTGATATGATTTGAACTTCCAACGGAAGGTGAAGTTTGTCAAGGCCAATTCCTTCAACATGATTGGTTCAAGATTTTCCCACACTTATCCATCAAATTCATGAAATTTCTGCTCAAAAGTTGCAGATTCTAAACGCTCTTTTCCTTTTCAAGCTTAGTGATTTCCCTTTGCGCTTTTGTTTATGTCAAAACAACAAATTCCAAGTTATTGATATCTGTAAAACCAACCTGTATGCTAATAAATCTTGGATATGCCTGCTCAATTATTGATTGGATTTCCAAGTTGATGTTTTCCTTAATGGTTAGTAGTTGTTTTTCCATATTAGCCTTTTAAAAGTGATGTTATTGTCCAATTTTAATTATGGAAATTACTCCCTTTTTGTAATGAAACACAAATTTAGAACATTTGAAGTCTTTTCAAACTCCAGTTTTTTTGTTTTGCTGCTTCATAATTTTGATTTTGTTTTGGTAACCATAATGCCACTAAGATGCAACCTTATCATTCTTATCAATATTGTGATTTACCTATGCATATTCTTCTCAAAAAACATCAAGAAATGAATTCTATTAGGTGTATGAGATGAAAGTGCAATCGATGGAGCTAAATAAGATTTTGATGCAACCCAGACATAATGAATCACATGAAAGCTTCCCAACAAGTAGAAGAACACCAATAACATATGCTTCTAAAGGAAGAATCAATGGTTGCTTCATGTGTTAGTTCTCTTCAAAAACCCTTTCCAAATTCTCTTTTTCCTGTTCTCTATGAAAGTATTTGGCGTTTAATGCTTCCAAAGGTTTATCGCCAATCTTGTTTTAGTATGAAACCCATGAGAGATCAAATCTCATTCTTTATCGATCTTCCCAACATCTGTTGATACCTTCTTTCGATTATGCATGCTTGTATATAATCTTTTTATTAGTTCATTCTTAAAATTTGGATCCAATAAATAAGGCTCCCTCAATTCCCAAAAGCTTGATTACATCCTTTGAAAATGAATTTTCTTGATGCATCTTTTCTCCATTAGTCAAACGCAAATAAACCATTTATCATTTTTGCTTTTAGAACAAGACAATATGCTTTGTAAGAGTGATGACCTTTCTACTTCAATTACTTCCTCGAATATTTTTGACTATTCTAGGGTTTTGGATTCTCTGCAATCCCGTTAAGAACAATATTAACTCTTTCATGGGTATAAAAACCATGTGAAAGTAGCAGGATGAAAAGCATTTCCTTGTTGGGTGTGCATATGGCTTATTTTCAGTTGTCAATAGTTGAAGAATGTGTGGTGTTGTCATTTTCATGGATAAAAAGATGCCATGTATTTGAGACATGACTACCTAAATAAATTCGTTGCCACTCGCCATTGTGTCTGACAGAATTAACCCCGCACTATCATTATAAGCCAGAGTGGAATTGTGGAGGGGGTTCTTAATCGTAAATGGTTTCAATATGGGCATTGCCACAATCCTCGCAGAGTTGCCACATTACCAAAGCAGTTAGGAAAAAAATGGAAATTGCAGACCCCCCCTTCCCCCTTTGATTAAACTTGAGATGGGAAAGGGGGCCCATAATTCATCCCTTAACCATTGATTTCCAAGTGTCATTACCCACCATTGAAAACTATGAGCAATTTAACTGTGTGTTGCTATCGTGACTTGGATAATATACTTGGGTGATTTATCCCGCATCAAACAAGAAAATGACTTCGTTGGTGTTTATACACACCAATAGTCCGAAACCAAGTTTACGCATTGAGCACTACTCCTCTTTGGACCTCCTTCCAAAATAGAGCAACAAGATGGTAATAAAGAAGAGGCAACAAAATCTTCAACATGAAATCAGGAAGCAAGGTCAGTATGGGAAAGCAGGGACAAAGACTCAAATGTGAGTCTTACATGTCAAAATAAATAGCAATCAAGTCATATCAAGGTTTCATTAAGATTAGTTTGTTGCAACTACAGAGGTTACCCATGGAGACGAGGACCTGGGTTAGGGCCTATTGTGTAAGATAGAGACATAATTTTCCTCATAGAAACACATGAGCATGAAGGGTGCAAGACACCTCTATTTGAAGGATACTGGAAGATGACGATGTGGAACAAGGAAGTAGGGAATGGAAAAGGGCACGGGGGTATCATGGTTTTAGTAAGGGAGAAAGAAGGTTGTCTCATTCAGTTAGAAAAAGAAGACTAAAATAAGCAATCCATTTGGTTTAAAATATAGCCACATAAAAATTGCGGCATGCTATTTTTCATCGCAAGTTTCAAAAATCTACAAAGGTAGAGGGCTTGACCACAAAGATCCATTTGCAGCCTTAAAAGAGGATATTGAAACTTATTCACAACTAGGTGAAGTCCTTATAGTGGGTGATTTGAATGCTAGGACTGCAAGTGAGCAAGTTAACATTATTTTCTGTCAAAATGATTGCGACCCTATTTGGATTAAAAAAGAGAGTAATCATCAATGGGAAATAATTTCAGAGGACAAGGGTTGTAATATCTTTGGTGAATAATTGCTTACTCTATGTGGGGCCTTTGATTTAGTTATTTGCAATGGCTTGACTAGATGGGAAAAGTATGGTAATTTCACTTGCAATACTTATAATGGAGCAAGTGTAGTAGATTATGTAATTTTCTCGCATCGTTTGTGTGAGAAAATGAAGGAAGTTTTGATTGGAGATCAACCGTGGAACTTAAAATCATATCACAAGCCAATTTATTTATGTTTCTCTTGGGTTGGAAAGAAACAATTATAGTAAAAAATTCAGCATGTCCAACAAAGCCTCCCACAGGGCAGAATTCTTTTGACCCCAAAAAATTTTAATACCTTCAAAATTATGCTAGAGAGGCCCTTCGAGAAGGAGAAAATCATGATTCACCACCTTCATAGTCATGAATTAGCACATTTAATTCAATGCGCACTTGCAAAGTGAAAAAGAGCAAAAATTAAGAAGTCTGAAACAAATTGCTTTCTAGTTAATGCTTGGTTTGACAAGGAATGCAAAAAGGCAGGGAGAATGTGGAAAGAGTCAAACAAGGATTACATAAATATCAAAGCTTACAAGCAATTATTGAGCAAGAAAAAGGTTGATTTCATGGTTTCAAGGAGGGAAGAACTAACAATCCTTGGGAAAAATTATCCCAAATGATTTTGGAAGGAGCTCCAACCGAAAAAGATACAAACTAGAAATAGTATTACAACTTCTAAATGGTTTGACCATGGAAGACAACTCTATGAGAGGGATCCCAAGGGTGACCCTCCGCCCTTGGTTAACATTGATACTGAACTTTTCACGGTGCAAGAGGTAGAGATGGGTATCAAGAAGTTGGGTGTTGGAAAATCAAAAGACTTAGATGAAATCCAAGCAGAATATATAAAGTGGGTCTCAAATATTCTTGCACCTCACATTACAAAAATTTTCAACAGTGTCATACAACAGGGGCTCCCCACAGATTGGACAACTAGTTTGGAAATACCTCTTTTCAAGAGTAGTGACATCAATAATACCTCCAATTATAGGACCATCATGATAAACCCTTTTTTTGCAAAGCTATTTGGAAGCATGCTAGAAAAAAAATTAGAAAGTGGGCAGAAGAAAGAGATAAGCATGCTAAAGGGAAAGCAGGTTTTAGACCTAAACATTCCATGGTTGATAATAGTATAACTTTAAGGCACATAATTGAAAAGGTTTGGGAGAAAAAGGAAGAAGTCTTTTGTTTCTTTGTTGATTTCAAAAAATCGTTTGACTCGGTTCCTAGGGATAAGCTTTGGCACAGAATGGAGGAACTTGGGGTTCTTAAACATTTAAGAGTGACTCTGCATAGGCTGTATGAAGAGGTGAAAGTTAAAATTAGAACTTCAACAGGAATTTCTGAAAGTTTCAGAAGCAATATCGAGGTCAAGCAAGGTTTCCCACTGTCTCCTACCATTTTTGGTTTATATATTGACAAGCTTGAGGAGTGGTTTAATTCGCAAGGGGGTGATGGTATCAATTTGGGAAAGTTTGTTATAAGGCTTCTTTTGAATGCAAATGACCTTATTCTGATTGCTAAATCGGCTCTTGGTTTGCAAGATCACTTACTATCCCTTGACCATTTTTGTAGAAGTGTGGGGATGCAAGTGAATATCAACAAAACAAAAGTAGTGGTTTTATCTAAGAAAAGAAAACATAACCAACATAAGTTCTACTTTGAAGGCAACATTCTGGAAGAAGTTTCGGATTACAAATATCTTGAAATTGACTTCAACAAAAATCTAAGCTGGAATGGTTGTAGAAAGAAAATAACATTGGGGGGTTGGAAATTATTTATGCTTTTGAAAATAGGTGTAGAGAGGCAGAGTTATGGGATTGGAAAACCACTCAAACTCTTTTTGGGCTTCTAGTGATTCTCTATGGTTGTGAACTATGGGCCAACTGTACATCCGACATGCAATGGAGACAAATGTAGAAAATTCAGAAGTGTTTGATTACAAATGAATTCAAGATTAAAAGTTCAGTTCCTTATGCTATCTTGTTAAGTGAAACAAAGACTACTCCTATTGAAGCAATTTCTATGGTGCGAGTCATAAGGTATTTTAAAAACATTGAGCAAATGGAAGAGGGTAGATAGCATAAGGTTTTCTTTAATGACAAATTGTGCAAGAGAAAAAATACTTGGATGCAACAAAATAACAAATGGTTTAGTAAATGGGGTATTTTCTTGAGCGCGTGTCCCATAAACAACAAAGAGATAAAAGATTTTGTTATGGAAAAGTTCCACAAGTGTACTTGGGACAAGGAGCTAGGAAGAAAGAAAAAGTAGTATATTGAAGTGTTTAATCCCACGCATAGTCATCAACCAAAAGCATACACAGAGGCCAATATCTATTGGAGAGCTAAAATTCTTATTGCTCAGTTAAGGACTAATTCTCATCAACTCTGTTGTGAAACAAGGCACTGGAAAAGGCCAAAAGAAGTGAGGGAGGAAAGAGTATGCATTTTTTTTTCTTTCGAAAAAGTGGAAACAAAAAACATTTCATTTTAGAATGTGAGGCCTTCAAATACTACAGGGAAAATCATGCAGATATGCTGATAGCTATCTATTTGGATAATCTATTTAGCGAGGGGTTTGTCGAGAATCTAGGAGCATTTATTTTGAAGCTTCACAGAAAAATGTCCAAATACATCAAGCAGATGAAGAAACAATCTGTCCCATAGGCTATCTTTAGCCTCGTGGATGTTAAAATAATTTCTTTCTTTGGGCTCCTCCCTTGACTTGTGCAGTGTATGTTGAAAGCTAGCTTGGCTTGGTATTGTATCGAGCGCTGGATTGTTAATGGAATTTTGACTTGGTTGTATGGTGAATGAACTCGGAGATAGGGATCCGCTCAATAATTTTTGCAACAATTTTAATTTTAAACCAATGATTTTATAAAAATATAAAAATAATATTTTATAAAATTATTATTTTTATTAAAAATAGCCCGATGACTTGTAGAAGAATGAAATGAAAATTGGATTAACTGGAAGATCACCTTACGTGTAGCTGCAAACTTAAAAAATATTTACAATATGAAACTCAAATTTCATGGGCGACTGATACTCACAAGTGAAATTTGAAATATTGATCCTTTGTAGACATCTGAGATTTGTGATCATAGTAAAGAGGAAGAAAAATATACAGATCAATGAAACCATTACTTTACCTTGAATAAACACAACAATGAATGCAATTGACGTCTCGAACCAGTGGAATCACCATATAAACAAAGTGGATCTGTCGGGTGAAAGAAATGCAACCAATATCAAATGATTACTCCTTATTCACCAGCGAGGAATATATCAAATTAATCATCATTCTCCCAGGGAAAATTTCTTCGTTACTTCGTTCCCTTAAAACGATGCCAAATGTTGTAACATTTCTCGAAGGAAGTTCTTGGTTGTGAAACTGAGCTGAGAAACCAACTCAACCAACTTTAGGTTCAAGTTACTAGCCCTCGAACCAGAAGGGGCTCCCTCAAGTATTATGAGGCTTTTTGTTGTTCACTCTCACTAGACAACAACCTATGACGCACAATGGCTAGATCTAGGGGTTGTTTTATAGGGTGGTGCTTTGGGCTTCCAATCCCTACTTAAAAATTAAAGTCCTCTCTTGCAGAGGCCTAATCAAAGTGCAATGTTCCAATATGACAAAAATACATATCTAGAAATATTTTAATGGAGGAATGGAGGAGAAATTAAATAATTAAATATTCACCCTAAATATTTAATTATCTAATCAAGAGCAGAAGCATGTAGATAAATCTGTAACAACCATGGGTTAAAAGTTCATGTAATAAAGTTAATAAAGGAAAAATAAGACCAAAGTCATGGGACATGTATTCCAAGATGAATGTTGGGAAAAACGTCCTAGTGGTGTTCATTTAGTCTATTATGCCTAAGGGGAAAATTGGCAAAGGAATTGGAAAAGGCTTTGAAAAGGCAAAGATGAATTAATTGATATTTTATTTATGAAACAATGGAAAATAGGAGGAAAGGAAGGTGAAAGGTCATATGTTGCATGTGAGGAGTAAATTGAAGGAAACATAGAGGAAATTGAAAAAAATAGAGGCCTCAATGATAAAAAGGCTTATGAGGATCATTTCATAGCCTTTTGACAATTTTGGGTTGGAGCTCTCTCTCTATTCTCTCACTCTCATACTCTTTACACTTAGATCATTCTTGGAGCACTCTAGCATTGGAGAGAGGAAGATAAAAGAAAGAAGAGAAAGCAAGAAAAAGTTGGATCAAGCCACTATAACAATATTAACTACATGTATTGAGTTGCATGTATGATTTTCTTTCTAGATTTGGCATTCATGTGTGCATTTGGTTCTCTTCTTGTCATTGGCATGGGTTTTTCTAGGTGTGACAGATGTTTTAGCCTTAACTTGCCATTTCTAGATAACCATGGTGTGATGGGGTTTTGTCATGTGGTTGAGCTTTGGATTATCAGATGGTTTTGGAACTGGGTGAGGTGGTCTCACGAAAATTCCTAAGGGCCTAGGAATCCATTTGACCAGTAATGGCGGGATACATGGTAAATCCTGAGGGTGGAGACAAGAAAATGCCTAAAGGTATTGGTGAAGAAATTTGGAGGAATCCAAGGTTGTTTAGGGCCCAGTGATCCCTTGACCGGTTTTGACCGAATCACGGTAAAACCTGGTAGTGTATGTTCCTCTGTTTGGGCCTAGGAATCCCTTGACTAGTGATGGTAGGATAATATGCAGTAAAGCCTAAGGAAGAAAAAGTTATTTTTGTTGTGAGTCCCATATTCATGCTTGGAATATGTCATGGGGGTGATTGGTTGAAATAATGATTTGATTCAACCAATCTATGGTCTGGTAGTATGTGGAAATCCTTGACTTGGTTGGATTTGCATATGTTAATAAGAGCTCTTTTTCCTCTTGTATTTTATGAGTATTTATACATGCTATTATGTAGCTTTAATGGTTTTTCTATCATTGTTATTATTCTGGTTATATGTTGGTTATAAGCATGGTTTTTGTGACATACTTTAACTATGGCTCTCAATATTTTTTGATTAGTAAATGAATGGGTAATCAATGCATGACCTAATAGATGTTATTGCAAGTATTTTGAGAGGCCATTAGAACTTCTTGATGATTCTTTGGTAAATATCGGATCCCTATGTTCAGATATGCATGCATGACTTGTATATTACATGTTTTCCATGTGTTTGACAAAATGACTATCATGGTTAAGCATGGTTAAAGTATTTTTCTTTACAGTTATTGTTTCGGAGTCTCATCAAGTTTTGGGCAGTGGTATGGAGACTACCCCTAAAAAGGTGGCTTAGATTCTACAGTCGAGAGCACAAAACTGGGAAAATGAGATTGCAGTTGCTACTTTGTAGGCTTATGCATGTGAATGGAGTTGAATTTATGCAGTGTTATGCCTGCAACTAGGAGTCCACGTCAGTGAAAACATATTCTAGCTCAGGGTTTGGGCACTTAGAGTAGTTGTTTAGTTCTTAGGGGTCTTGTATCTCCTAACAAAGGTCAATAAGGTCTCTTTTTCTCACTCCATTTCCTTAAGGTGATCTAGTAGGTTGATTCATGTTGTAGTAGTCCTCAACTCATGTTTACCCTGGCAGGCAGGTGAAAGTGTGTAAATGTGGGAGGGGTGGTTATAGGGTAGTGTCATCGTGGCTTTTTGTTCTCTTTGGGTGATATCTGATACCACATAGTGTTATCATAGCATGGCTTAGTGCTTGGACTGGATGGGTGGAATGTGTTGGTCATGAATGCATGTCGTTTGTATATGTATTTGTTATGCATGTAATTGTCTACATGTTTGTTATGAAAGCCTTGTTATGGTTATGGTTGTCGTGCATGAAGTCATGGTATGAAGTTGGTATTTTAATGCACGAGGTCGCTATATTGCTATGATTATACATGTATCATGATAATCTAGTTGGTTTTATAGATGAGATATCCTCCCCAAAACTATATTGAGGTATGTTGGTTATGTTTATGTTTGGTTTATTTGACACGATATGGTTGTAGGAAGAGTAAGATCAAAATGACTAGAAAAATTGTGGATTATAGTTCACGAGACTCCCCTTATAGATCAAATGACAACATGGTGATGGGTACTCTCCTAACATAGTAGATACATTAAGAGTTTTGAAACCAGAAATTAGAAGTTACAAAGTATGCAATGACATAATCATTAGATCATAAGAGAGAGAGTTATTAGGGTACATGAGAATGTAATCATCCTTCAGAGCTTGTCATATTTGCAGAGACATGGACAACCACAGATTAATTATGGGCAAGAGGATAGAACTAATGGGGAATATGGTAGCATTTCTCATGGTGGGCATAGGTTAGATATAGATGGCACGGTTAGAGATGTCAGATTCTTGGATACACCTGATAAGAGAGGCAGTGGACATGGGATTTACTCTAGTTTTGATTTAGACAAGTATCATGGTCATCATCACTATCATCCTTACATGAGGAGTGACAAGAGATATTTTCCGTATGAGTTCAAAAAATCAAAGCCACCTACATTTGATAGAGAATTGAAGAAGCCAAAGGATGCAAATGCATGATTGCTTAGAATGAAGAATTTTTTTGAGCTGCATGATTACACAGAGAACATGAAGGCCATGATAGTTATTTTCAGCCTCAAAGGGAAAGTGAACATCTAGTGGGAATGTGTGAAGTGGGTTAGAGACATCAAGACAAAGGAGTTGAGTTGGCATGAACTCATAAAACTTTTTTGAAAGAAGTACTTTTAAGAGAGGTACTATGACAGTTGTTATCACCAAAAAATTGATCATCTAGCCTAATTTACTGGATGGATCGAAGTACATCATGTAAAGGCAATTTTACCATAGTAAAATTGCTTTCACTATGAGAAGTTACTTAATTAACCACCTTTGTTAAGTAATTTATAGTTAAACCCATGAAGAATAATTAAATAAATCACTATTTGTTTGATTTTCTTCTAGGAATAATTAATTAAACAATTGTTCAATTATTATTCCTTGTCATATTTGACCCAATTATGAAAAATAAATAGATAAATCATTAATTATCTTATTTTTATATAAAAATAATTACTTAATCACTGATTAATTATTATTCTTTGTCAAATTTGACTAAATCCCTTAGGAATAATTAAATAAATCATTATTTGTTTCCTTAAATAATTTCATGAGATGATAAATAAATCATTTATTTATTTATTATTTCTGAATAAAAGTTTAAATAATTTTTCCCTCCTAAACAAATATAATAAAATATTCCAAGTGGTTATTCCAAGAAAGGGGTTAATAATATTTGATTATTGCTCATTATTTGAGGTGTTGGGTGTGGAGCCTGATTATCTTCTGTATTCAAAGGTATCATTGCATTGGGCCCCAGTTCGAAATGATAAAATATGCAATGCAGGGGGGGTCTAGGGGGGGTGGTTCCGACCTTTTGGGAGCCTCCCCTGGCGGGGGGATCGGGGGCAGTGCCCCTGAAGCTAAGAATAGATGTAAAATTGCCTTGTAAAATGTTGTAATTTCGTAGTCAATCTAGGACGTTCATTAGGTGGAGATCTGACGGTAGAAGTTATGTTTAATTCAGGGTCTTTTGCCCTAGAAGGTAACCCCTCCCTATATATTAGGGAATTGTATTGCGTCTGTGTAGATCTGTATTCTAAGTGAGGAAGAGAGAGGAGATTGAGAGTGAAGAGGGAGTTACAGCATATCTACTGCAGGTTGTATCTCTTCAGTTTGATGGATAATATAAAAGAAGGACTAGCTGTTTTTCCGTGGATGTAGCCCAAACTGGATGAACCACATATATCTATGTCTCTCTTGTTTTATGCATTTTCTGTGTTTATATTTCTACAATATTTTATGTGTTCCATTTCTCTGTAATATATAATTTTCTGACAACTGGTATTAGAGCCGAAGGTCTATTTGGCTGATAAACTCGCAGGAGAGAAGGGTTCCTGGTTCAAGTGGGAGCAATGGCGGAAGATGGTAGGTTTAGGGTCGAAAAATTCAACGACCAAAACTACCAGCTGTGGAAGATGCAAATGGGAGATTATCTATATCAGAGAGATCTGTACCAACCATTGAGCGGAAAGACAAAGAAGCTGACGAGTATGACAGACACAAAATGGGATATTCTTGACAGAAAAGCACTTGGAAAAATACGACTATGCCTAGCGACGTCGGTAGCGTTTAATATTTCAAAGGAAACGAAAACAGAGGGTTTAATGTCGACATTGGCCAAACTATATGAAAAACCCTCAGCCTTAAATAAGGTATTTCTTATGAAGCGTTTGTTTAATATGAAGATGTCAGAAGGTGGATCTGTTGATGATCATTTAAATGAATTTAATATAGTTACCAGTCAGTTAAGTTCTGTAGGGGTAACTTTTGATGATGAAGTTAGGGCTCTCTTATTTTTGTGCTCGTTGCCAAAAAGTTGGAATGGTTTAGTTATGGCCATTAGTAACTCTGTCTCTGGATCTATTACTTTAAAGTTTGATGATGTTGTCGATGCAATCCTTAGCGAGGAAATGCGATGGAAAAGCTCCGGTGAGACATTAGGTAATGCTTTGACTGCAAAGGCTAGAAGAAGAAAAATGGAAAGAGGAAAGAGCCCTAGATATCAAAGTAAGTCAAGAAAAGGCAAATCCAAGTCTAGATCGAGGATAATGTGCTAGAAATGTAGGAAGAAAGGACACATGAAGAAAGACTGCAAGTCTCGAAAGGAAAAAGAAGGAGATGTGCAACAAGAAACTAATCATGAAACGAATGTAACAGGTGATGTGTTGCAAGATTCTTTGATTCTTTCATTAGAAATATTATTGATGCATGGGTGGTAGATTCAGGGGCCTCATTCCATGCCACACCTAATAGGAAACATTTTTATGATTATGTTCAAGGAGATTTTGGACAGGTTCGATTGGGTGATGATAAACCCTATAAATCATTGGAATGGGTACAGATTTCATAAAACAAAATAATGGAAATTAGTGGCTATTGAAGGAGGTAAGGCATGTTCTAGATCTGAAAAAAAAAATTCTTATTTCAACGGGGTAGTTAGGAGGTGAAGGTTGCGTAACTACTTTCACAGATAAAACCTGGAAGGACACTAAAGGATCCCTGGTAATAGTGAAAGGAGGAAAGGTTGGTACATTGTATTTATGCAATGGTATTTCTAATTATGTTAATGCTTTAACCTCTATAAGAGAAGATATGTCACTATGGCATCATAGGCTTGGGCACATGAGTGAGAAGGGGATGCAGATTCTTCACCCAAGAAATTTTTTGCCAGGTTTGAAGCATGTTGATTTAAAATTCTGTGAGAATTGTGTTTATGGAAAACAGAAGAGAATTAGATTCCTTAGAGTTGGGAAATAAAAGAAGACCGAAAAATTAGAGCTTGTGCATATAGATGTATGGGGACTTTCTTAGGTATCATCTCTCGGTGGTTCTCATCATTATGTTACTTTTATTGATGATGCAATGAGAAAAACATGGATTTATTGTATTCAAAATAAATTTGATGTATTTGATACTTTCAAAAAATGGAAAGATTTGGTTGAAAATGAGATAGGAAAAAGGTTGAAGTGTCTCAGATCAGACAATGGAGTTGAATACTGCAGCAAAGAGTTTGATAGGTACTGTTCAAAAAATGGAACTCGTAGAGAGAAGATAGTTCCAGGAATACCACAAGAAAATGGTGTGTCAGAAAGGATGAATAGGACAATCATGGAGCGTGCAAGGTGCATGAGATTGCATGCAGGATTTCCTTTACAATTTTAGATAGATGTTGTAAATACTACTGTTTATCTAATAAACAGAGGGCCTTCAAGTTCCTTGGATGGTGGTATTCCAGAGGAGGCATGGACAGGTAAAAAGGTAAAGTACTCTTTTTTAAATACTTTTGGTTGTGAAGCCTTTGTCCACATTAATAAAGAAAATAGAACAAAGCTTGAGGCAAAATCAAAGAAATGTACCTTTATTGAATATGGTGTTAATGATTTTGGTTATCGCTTTTATGATTATGAAAAATAAAAAATCATTAGGAGTAGAGATGTCTTATTCAATGAAAAGGTTTTGTATAAGGATCAGCTACAGGAAAAGAAACAGGAAAAAGAAAACAGAGAATACACAGTGCTTGACGATATCACAGGAAAAGTGATGGCGTCTGAAAATCATAATGATCAATAGCCAAAACAACAACCACAATGGAAACAAGCACTTCAAACACCTAAAAGTGGTCTTAGAAGATCTACCAAGATAAGCAGACCCCTTGAGCGATACTCTCCTTCATTATATTATGTATTGTTGACTGATTCTGGTGAACCAGAATGTTATGAATAAGCAGTGCGGGTAGAAACTAGGAAGAAGTGGGAGAAAGCCATGAAAGAAGAGATGGACTCCTTAGCAGATAACCAAACTTGGGACTTAGTCAGGTTGCCTGCAGGTAAAACAGAATTACAGAATAAATGGGTTTACAATTTGAAGGAAGAAGATGGAGGTAGAAAAAGGTACAAAGCTAGACTTATGGTGAAGGGGTTTGCACAAAAGAAAAGTATTGATTTTGATGAAATATTTCTCATGTTGTTAAAATGACGTCAATGAGAACTATTTTAATTCTAGTAGCAGTTGAAGATTTTCATCATGAGTAGTTAGATGTAAAGAAAGCCTTTCTCCAAGGGGATTTGGAGGAAGAGATATATATGCAGCAGCCACAAGAATATGAGGTAAAATGGAAGGAGAGACTACTATGCAAGTTGAAGAAGAACTTGTATGGCTTAAAACAGGCTCCAAGGTAGTGGTATCTAAAATTTGACAAGTTTATGTCAAAGGTTATACTATATGTCACTTTGATCATTGTGTTTATCTGAAAAAGAAAAATGATGGTAGCTATATTATATTGTTATTGTATGTAGATGACATTCTTGTTGCAGGGTCTAAATGCAGGAAATAAATGTGCTCAAAAGAAAATTGGCAAATCCATTTGCAATGAAGGATTTGGGAGTTGCAAAACAAATCCTTGGTATGAGAATAACTAGAGATAGAAAAAATCGCAAATTAACATTGTCTTAGAATGAGTACATACAAAAGGTGTTGAAAAGATTTAATATGCACAATGAAAAACCAGTTAATACACCTTTTGCTAGCCATTTCAAACTTAGTAAGGAGATGTGCCCAAAGACTCAAGAAGACATGGATTATATGTCTAAAGTTCCATATGCACAACAGTTGGAAGCTTAATGTATGCAATGGTCTGCACAAGGCTTGATATTGCACATCTAGTGGGAGTTGTAAGCAGGTACATGAACAATCTAGGAAAAGAACATTGGATGGTAGTGAAGTGGATTATCAGGTATTTGAGAGGTACCACAAATCAAGCATTATGTTTTGGTGGTTCAAATATTTCTCTACAGGGATATGTTGATGCAGATATGGTGGGTGATAGAGATAAAAGGAGGAGCACAACAGGGTATGTGGTTACTGTAGGTGGAACAATTTCTAGTTGGGTCTCAAAACCGCAAAGTGTTGTTGCACTCTCAACAATAGAAGTAGAGTATGTTGCTGCTACAGAGTCTAGTAAAGAAATGATTTTGTTACAAAGGTTTCTAGATGAATTGGGTAAGAAGCAGGAGTTGGACAGGTTATAGAGTGACAACTAGAGTGCCATACATTTTGCAAAGAACTCTGCATTTCATTCCAAGACTAAGAATATACAACTCAAGTACCATTTCATACGGTCAGCATTGGAAGATGGACAGTTGAAGCTGGAAAAGATACACACTAGCTAGAATCTTGTAGATATGTTAACGAAAGTTGTAACCAGGGAGAAACTAAGAATCTACTCAATTTCAATTGTAACCAGGGAGAAACTGAGAATATGCTCAATTTCAATTCGTTTTCAAGTATGATGAAGAAGATGAGAAACAACCAGGTCCAAATTGGAGTCATTGTCTAGTAAATGAAGCAACAGTGGAGTTTCTATAATCAGTCTCCAAGTGGGAGATTGTTGGGTGTGGAGCCTGATTATCTTCTGTATTCAAAGGTATTTCTGCATTGGGTCCTAGTTCAAAATGGGGTGGCAATGCCGCCCATAAAATATTTGTTGTAGGGGGATGGCTATGGCCTTTTGGGAGCCCCCCCTAGTGGGGGGATCGGGGGCAACGCCCCCGAAGCTAAGAATAGATGTAAAATTGCCTTGTAAAATGTTGTAATTTCATAGTCGATCTGGGTCGTTCATTAGGCGGAGATCTGACGGTATAGGTTATGTTTAATTTAGGGTTTTTTGTCTTAGAAGGAAACCCCTTGCTATATATGAGGGAATTGTATTGTATCTATGTAGATTTGTATTTTGAGTGAGGAAGAGAGAGGAGATTGAGAGCAAAGAGGGAGTTATAGCAGATCTATTGTAGGTTGTATCTCTTCAATTTATTGGGTAATATAAAAGAAGGACTGGCTGTTTCTTTGTGGGCATAGCCCAAACTGGGTAACCCACTTATATCTGTGTCTCTCTTGTTTTATGTGTTTTATGTGTTTATATTTTTGCAATATTTTATGTGTTCCATTTCTCTATAATATATAATTTTCTAACACCTAGAATATTCCTAAAATATTCTATTGAGTTGGCGAAGTCCTATTGGTCCATGTGTTTGGGTTCAAGCCAATCAGGAGGTGACATGTGGCTAAGCCAGAGACCACCACATGTCCTCCTAAAGACGTTTTAAAATTTTATTGTGGACAGGGTGGAAGCCAGGCTGGAACTCATGACCTCCCTTAAAACAGTGCATCACCTTACCACTCCACCTGCGGGTTGGTTCTTAACATATAATGATTTTGGGTTAATGTTAAAGTGGACTTACCACAAGGTTGGGGGGTGAGTGATGAGCCCCAAAAATGGGTACCTTATTGGGCTCATTTTGCATATTATTCTCAGTTAAATCCACCATTCTTCATAGTTATATGCATTCTTTTGAATATATTTATGTTAATTGAATGAATGAGAATAGTCAGTTGAACACAAAGTCTAATACGTGCTTATTGCAGATTTTTGGACATCTTTTGGACCAAGGTCAAGCATTTATGAGCAAGTTAACAGCCAAATACGAAGGAACGAGGCTGAGGATTCATAGGAAGGGTGTCTCCAGCACTAAATGACCCCTTCCTTGAGTTCTCCACCGTTAACTTGGAGTTCAACAGCCCACCAAAGATGATTTCAAGGGGTAGCCGAGCAGATTTTGTGAAGTGGCTGATTAACTGCAGCTTTGAGCAGCCAAGCTCCTAAAGTTAAGGAGGGATGTTGGGAGTCCTCGTGGTGCATAAGTAGGAAGGCTTCAAGCCTTGTTAGTTTAGCCATTGAACAATTTGTTTTCGCACTTTAGTGCAGCTCTGCATTTCAGCTCATCTTTGAGCTTTTGCTGTAAACAGTTTTGTGACATGATTATTTTTTGAGTAATGGAGATAAATTTCAATTTGTACCAACTCTGAGCTTTCTTAAGAGGCTATAGCTCTTAGGGTTGGGCCCAACCCAAGTTCCAGTACCTCCTTTGCGTACTTTTATGTGTCTTTGTTGCATTCATAGAATAATTTATGTTATTTAGGTTAAGATCTTGCTATGTTACTTAGGTTGTTTTTGATGATTAAAATAGCTTTTCATACTTCAGGTTGATTTGACAGTTTGGTAAAGGAAAATATCTGTAAAAAGGCCATCAAACAATCCTTGATCCCGTCTCTCCCTCATTGGGACTATGAGCTGAGACCAAGGCATACTTGTTGCCACAAAACATTGTTTTTTGCCTTTCCATGCAATTTCTAGTGTTAGATTTTTAGTTGGAAAATAGTTGTACTTGCATGTTTAAGATCTGTTCTTGCTTAGTTTCCATAGTTATCTCGCATGATTTCCTGTCTATAAACTTATGTTCATCATGTTTCTGGTTTTTAGGTCAGATTAGGTCAAAATAGCTAGATCTATGATTTTCCTAGTCTTTGTTCGATTAGTTTTGGAAAATATTGTGCAGAGCACCTGTAATACATCCCTACCTATCCTTCCTCCATCATACAACCTGCTCCAACCCCTAATCCAAGATTCCTTCCCTTCATTTGCCACACTTTTCAATTTGCCCTAATTTCTACATTCTTGTGCAGCATTGCTCCATCCATCCTTGAACAAATCCAACCACCTTAATCACTTGTTACCTTCATTCACCAGGTCCTAGACCCCTTCACATCCTCATCTAACCTCAATTTCCACTTTCCCACTATTTTTTCACCATCAACCCTCCAAAATCCTCTTTCGGCTCTTCATGTAAAACATCTTGTAGAACCCCTGCAAACTTCCTGTAGAAGTTCACGTGAGCAGTTTTTCAAGATCTGATTGTTGTGAAACTCTCTGAAAGGGTATTAGGGACCCCTTAGGCCCTCTTCTCACCTTCCCAACCTCCTACAAGCACCTACTTCATTCCCTTTCTCCAATCAACCTCTGCACAGTAAAAAATCGTTAAAGCACATGCATAATAATTCTGCAAAATTACATAAAGATACAAAAAGATGCTTTTTCCAGATTTTACTTCAGAAGTAGCTTAGCCACATGCATTTTACCTTTCCAAAAGTCAATGGCATCCATTTCCACAACTTTCATCTCTTTTCTTGGACCAGTAGGGTTATTCAATAAAACTAGGGTTTGCATTTCTTTTCAGCTTTCAACTTCTTTTTGTAAGTAAACTAGCCTCTTTTGAGTTTTCTTTCGTCCATCACAGTTAAAATCTTCTTCTAAGAGCTCATATAAGTTGGATTAAGCTCCTAGCGGACTTGTGCCAGCTGATCAAGTGACAACCTGTGGCAAGAGCTAGTACTTGTGCATATAGCACTGTCGCTTCCAAGTTTGTTACGAACAACCGGGCTGATAAAAGTAAAGAAGGGAGTCCCAAGAGTTGGAGCATCATTGCTGCAATACTGGAGCCCACCATCCTTTTGGCGCCGTTGCCGGGGAAGCGTCAGAGTATTTGTGATTGTTGCTTTTCTTCTATTTTCTACTACAGCCTTCTGCTAAGTAGTTTATTTCAGCAAGAGTAGAGTAGTTGTTTCATTTCCATTCTGAAATTTCATTTCCGCAAAAGTAGATTAGACATTTCCTACTTTCCTAGACTAGCATTTCAATTCTGCAAGCATAGATTAGCATTTCAATTCTGCAATTTCAATTCTGCAAGCGTAGATTAGCATTTCAATTCTGCAATTTCAATTCCGCAGCATAGATTAGTCATTTCCTGCTTTCATTTCAAGTCTACAATTTTCATTCCGGCAAAGTTTACTTTAGTTAGTTGCAGCTTGTTGTTAAATCAATTTCAGTTTTGCAGGTAAAAGCAGAGAAAAACACAAAAATAAACCAAAAATATTTCATTTCATGCCTTGTAGGAACAAAGATAGTTCAGGAAAATCCTTACCCAACACCCCCACCACATCACTGAGTCACCCTTCTCTCTTCTTCGGTGGCAGTGAACGTCTAGAGATACACGAAGATCATCTAACAGAAGAAGAGCAAGAAAACATTCCTCCTAAGACCATGGTCGAACACAAAAATGATATAGGAGATGAGGCGATAATAGAAGGTGTCTTTCCCATCCGAGAGACCAATGGGGACACAAAAATGAAAAACATAAGTCCCTCAGCATTACTTCACTTCCATGGATTGACCACTGAATACCCTGATACCTTCTTGTTTGAGTTTGTTGTCCTTTGTCGAACCTATGAATATGCAGAAGATGAGCAAAAGTTGAAACTCTCTCCCTTTATCCTCAAGGATGCAGCACTACGTTGGTTTATGGGGTCAGCTGGAAACAGTATCACAACTTGGGCTCAGATGCAGCAAGCCTTTAACAACAAATGCCGGGATTATTGTTGGTCAAAGGAAACGAAGGGAGAAATCTTTCGGATGACCATGAGAAGTGATGAATCTTTAGAAGACTATGAAGAATGGTTCCAACTCAGTTATAAAAGGGCCAAATGCACACTTGACCCCGAATCCCCGAAGCTGGTTCTGCTTCGAGGAATCCCTGAAGACCTTCTAGATACCCTCCATTTGCTGGCTGGAGGAGACATCTACCAACTACCTTATGATGACATCAAGACTGTGTTTAGAAACCATTCTAGGGAAGCCTGGAAAAGAGGTAGGGGGAGTCAACTTTCAGCCAGTGCCACCTTCTCCAAACATGAGTTTGCAAATCAGATGGAAGACCTTAAAAGTGAGATGAGACAAACCATTGCCATGCAATTGGATACCTTTTGAATCCAAAAGAAGAAAGAGGAATTTGAGAGGGCTTTGGCCATCTTTTGTCCCAGATGTACAAGGAAACATCCTGGGAATGAGTGTCCATTGCACTCAGTAGACGTATGTTTCGTTTGTGAGGAAGGCCTCCCTAAAAACCAGTGTGCAACCTTACCCAGACTTAAAGCTATGTACCAAGGGGATGAAGAAGCCACTAAACTGCTCTACTTCCTAAACCAAAGGAGGCCACATGGATCCAAACCTTACCAGCAGGGGATGCAAGGGACATCCTTGACTTATTACAACCCCAACCAATCCACTCACATGCCTTCTTGGGGTCCCCCTGCTCATTCTTCTTGGTCCGCACCCCTCCTTGGTCATACCCATCTCAATACCATACTCAACCTGCTGCTCATTCGTTTCATTCTCATGTTCAGTCCCAACCTCAGCGGAATGCACCTCAATAGGGGTGGAGGCCCCAATACAAATCTCCTCCCACCATTTTGCCTCCACCACCTACTCAACCACAACCATTACCTCTTGCTCCTCCGAGACAACCCCAGATGCCTGCCCAACCGAACTCAAACCCCAATAATAGACAAGCCCAGCAGGTATATACTAGAGAGACAACATGCCCTACCTATGTTGTGGAGATTCAAGAGATCAACCTATGATCTGGGAAGGTCCTCCCAGAAAACCAATCTCTTCCTAAGGAGGATGAGGAAGAGAAATAGGAAAGTGAACCCAAAGCCATTCCACCCTTTCCTGAGAGACTAACTGGAACCACGCAACCAAACCCAAAAGAGACTGAACTTCTGGGTGAGCTTAAATAGTTATGTGTGAAAATACCACTTCTCCGGGCCATAAAAGATGTACTGGTCTACAACAAGTTGATTAAATAGAAGTGTTTCAGGCACCGAGGCAGGCGCAAGAAGATGCCCCAACTATCAATGTCATAGGACAACTATCTAACCTAATGTTGGGACAAATAATCTGTCCGAAATATCTGGACCCTCGGAGTCCTGTAGTTGATGTCCACATCAATGGCACCATAATCCCCCACACCCTGATTGATCTAGGGGCCACCATTAATGTGATGACCAGGGACACTATGCTCAAACACAACCATCATAGTTCCCTAAGAAAGACCTCGACAGTACTGCAGTTAGCAGACCGCTCCACCATGACCCTCGAAGGGATTGTGGAAGATGTCATGGTCTCCGTTGATTCTTGGGAGTACCCTGCAGACTTCTTGGTCCTTCAGCCAAAGGCAAAACTCACGGGATACCCCCTCATTCTGGGAAGATCTTGGTTAGCTACCGCAGATGCTTAGATCAGTTGTCGAGCTGGGAGCATGACCATCAAGAATGGGCCTATGTCCAAACAACTCGTCCTATATCCTCCAGCCCAAACTCTGCTAGAACATGACTTACCTCTCTAGTTGGAGGAGGAGGATGAGGATGAAGTCTACTATGCTCCAGTGTGCACAGCGGAAGCCACCAGGGGAGGTCCTCAAACCGAGGATGACCTTATTGAGAATTTGATTCAGAATCCACCTCCCAGCGTGCTACCATTAGAAGAGTTGGTAGAAGACACCCAAGCCAGTGCTTGAGTGGATCTCTGTGTGGTTGATCCGACCTCCCCCCGAGTTAAGAATGTGGAATTTGGCCCTAAAAGAACCTTGAGGATCAAGTCATCCTTACTCCCCTCTTAGGAGAAGGAGCTGTGTAGCTTATTGGACCACCATTTGGATGCTTTTTCTTGGAGCTATAAGGAGATGAAAGGATTTCACCCTTCGGTCTATACCCATCACATTTACATTAAAGAGGACTATAAACCAGTCAGGCAGCCTCAGAGGAGAATGAATCCAACCCTTAAAGAAATTTTCAAAAAAGAACTGCAAAAGTTGTTGGATACAGGATTCATCTACCCCATCTCTGACAGTGAGTAGGTTTCTCCTCTGGTGCTTGTGCCCAAGAAAAATGGGAAGTGGAGAATTTGTGTCGATTATCAAGAACTTAACAAAGCCACCAAGAAGGACCACTTCCCTTAACCTTTCATAGATCAAGTGTTAGATGGGCTGGCAGGGAAGAAGTTCTTCTCCTTCCTAGATAGGTTCAGCGAGTATAATCAGATCCAAATTAACCCGAAAGACCAAGATAAGACCACTTTCACTTGTCCATGGGGTACTTTTTCCTACCAGGTCCTTCCCTTTAGGTTATGCAATGCTCCTGCCACTTCCCAGAGAGCAGTACTGAGCATATTTGTTGAACTGGTTCATGATTCGGTGGAAATCTATATGGATGACTTTACTCCTTATGGGTCCAACTTCGAAGAAGCATTGATTAACCTGGGAAAAGTTTTAACCAAGTGTATTGAAATGAACCTGTCCCTCAATCCAGAAAAATGTGAATTTCTGATGACTGAAGGGACTGTGCTAGGTCATACAATTTCTCAGCAAGGATTACAGGTGGATCTCAAAAAGATTTCTATCATCCAAAGGGTTCCACCACCTCAAAAGGTAAGAGATGTTCGGAGTTTTCTAGGCTTAGTAGGATACTATAGAAGATTCATTAAAGATTTTAGTAGGCTAGCCTCTCCATTATTTGGTCTTTTGGGGAAGGATGTTGAGTTCATATGGACTGACAATTGTCAAGAGGCTCTGGATGCGTTGAAAGGTAAGCTGGTAACTGCCCCAATCTTGAGAGTTCCAAATTGGGCCCTACCTTTCCACATTCACACAGATGCCTTGAACAAAGCCATAGGAGCAGCCTTAGGACAAGTTGAAGAGAAGCTACCATATGCCATATATTTTGTCAGTAAAAACCTGTCCATGGCAAAGTTAAACTATACCGTAACTGAGAAAGAGCTCCTAGCTATAGTCCATGCCCTAAACAAGTTCAGACACTACATCATTGGTTATCAAACATTTGTACACACTGATTATGCTGCAAATAGATATTTAATGAATAAACCTGATGTAAATGCTTGTATCATTAGATGGTTACTTTTATTACAGCAATTCGACCTGACCATTGTTGATAAGCCAAGCAAGGAAAATGTTATTGCTGGCTTTTTGTCTAGACTAGATTTGTCTACAGGTGAAGAAGGGGTGGTGGACGATTAAATGATAGATGAACACCTGTTTTCTATTTCAGTACTCTCTCCATGGGTTGCTGATATAGCAAATTACTTGGTCTCGGCACAGTTCCTGCCACACCTCTCCTCAAAAGAGAAGAGCAAGATTGTGAGGAAAAGCACCCCATTCACATGGATTGGGGGTAACTTGTTTAAACTTGGCCTAGATCAGATTTTGAGGCATTGTGTCAGGGAGGACAAAGTTTTAGAAATCCTCCTAACCTATCATGATGGGCCCTTTGGAGCCCACTTTGAAGCAAAAAGAACTGCTTTCAAAATTCTACAGGTAGGCTACTATTGGCCCACTCCATCACAATGTCAGGAGATACATCAACCAATGTGGCCGATGTCAAAGGATGGGGAAACCTACTCTAAGGGATGAAATGCCCCTCCAACCTCAAGTGACTTTCGAGCCATTTGAGAAGTGGGGCATGGACTTTTTGGTCCTATCAACCCTCCTTCAAACCAAAAGTCTTACATCATTGTGTGCATGGACTACCTGAAAAAGTGGGCAGAAACAAAGGCAATCAAGGCAGCAACAAAAGAAAAAGTGGCTGAGTTTTTGAGGGAGAATATCTTCTACAAGTTTGGCTACCCAAGAGAGTTAGTTGCAGATCAAGGAAGTGAGTTTACTTCTAACCTGATTGACAACCTGCTTGCTCATCACCAGATTAAGCACAGAACTTAGTCACTAACAGAGCTTTGGAAGAGATTTTGACTAAAGTGGTGAGCAGCAGCAAAAAAGATTGGGAAGATCGCTTGGTTGAGGCCACCTGGGCCTACAACACTACTTGGAAAACTACAACAGGTTTCACACCTTATGAACTGGTCTACGAGAAGAAGGCTTTGCTATCCATAGAATTTGAACATAACACATTGAGGTTGGCAGCTCAGCTGGACCTGGATCTCAACCATGCACAACAGGAAAGATTTCTTCAGTTGAATGGACTATATGAACAGAGAATGCAAGCCCTTCTCCACTCAGAGGTGGTCCAACTTCAAAGGAAGATATGGCATGACTGGTACCTTAAATAAAAGCAATTTCAGCCAGGATTTGGTGCTGTTATATGATTCAAGATACAAGGATTTCAAAGGGAAGCTGAGGACAAGATGGCTGGGACCATATACAGTGGAGAAATGCAACGACAATGGTTTAGTCCTTATCAGGACCATTGATGAAGAAGCCATCCCCATGCTCGTCAATGTGCATCAATTGAAAATCTACAGGAAGCTCCTTTCTAAGAAGGAAATCATTGAAACTGTAGATAAATTAGTATTGGTAGTGGAGTAGGCCCGTGTCTCCTCTCCATCCACACCTTGAACACATAATATATATAACTATATATATAATATATATATATATATATATATATTATATATATTATATATATATAATAAAATATCCCTAGGTGAAAACCTCTTAGAGGCGCCCAGGGCAGACAGTGAGGGTGAAAACTCCTAGAGGCGCCCAGTTGTCTCAAAAAAAAAAAATAAAATAAAAAAAATAAATAAAAAATAAAAAATAAAAATAAAAAAAGAGAAAAAAAGAAGGAAGAAAAGAGAAAAATAAAAATAAACCTAATTTATGTTGAATAATTGCAAGTTGCGGGAAGGACATTGCAGGTTAGGAAGATCGCACAAGACAAAGGCAGAGGTCAGCACTAGGCTGCAAGAATCCCTCACAATCCATTCCTCCATGACCACTACCATTTCCTAAGATTTTGTCTCATTCGAGCAAATATTTCACCTTCTACAGGAAATTCTGTGTCTTCTACTGGAAGTTCTGTGTCTTCTACGGGAAGATCCTATAGAGCCTACAAACAAGCCTAGATCGATCTCCAAAGAGGACTTGAAGGTTGGGAATCTGTCCATGAGGCCTGTAAAAATCCCTGTTTCCATCCATCGCCATATGTCACCTTTCTCCATCTCCGTACACCTCCATTGAACTCATTTTTTTATGTTCTTGCACAGTCACACACAGAAATCTTGTTTTCTTCATACTGCCAGCAAAAACTTCTTAATGACAGATCAAGCAACAGTTTTTCACTCACCATACCTGTTACCCTCCATCTAGATTCCTCGTCAGCCGAGACCCTCGTCACCAGTATAGCCCTGCTTATTCCAGCTTGCATTCCAAGAGGAGAAGGAACTACAAGACATCCTACAGGAATCCTATAGCAGCTGATCCCGCTGAAAGACATACTTCAGAGACAGGGATAGCAAAGTATGGCAGAAGAGACATGCATGGAGCTCTTCTTGAATGTAAGGACATCAGCAGCAACAGAGGCCAAGCATGCAGTATGCATACAGCAACAACAAACAAAGGAATGGGTTCCAGAACCTGAAATCTGCATAACACGGCCGCGACCATGCAGGTAAGTGCCTAAACTCATTCTTCAATTGCATAAATCATATTTTAAAAGATGCATGACTATGGGAATGGTTTTGATTGGGTGAAATCAATGGCCAGTCAACTGGCCACCCTCAGCTAGTTACATATCATCGTGAAGTCCAAACGAGCCCCATTACATTCAAAATTGTCGATTAGATGTGTAGCCAGCACATGTGGAGTGTCCATTCAAAGAGAAATCGTCAGGACTGGTAGTGGTGGCAGCTAATAATGGGAGAGCGAAGGTGATGGAGGTCAGAAACACACAGAAACATTATGGTTGTGACGTCGGATCAACGGTTTGATCCGGCCATCTCATCCCCTCACCACGAATCACGCCGCAGTTAAAAGACGCTTAGCCAAAACATGCACCACCCTCTGTTCATTCTGCACTCACGACGTTCTCGACTAGAGTACGTACCCACCTCTTCCAAAAACAGTTAACCAGTCGTCCTCCACCAGTTTTTTCAGACTGTTTTCAAAAATCTCCCGCTTATCGGGCTCTATCGAAAGCATAATTCCATTCTACAGGAACCAGGAGCCTTCTATAGGAAGGGTTCTACAGGAAAGGCAGAGAACCGCTCGGCAGAAGGGAAACCTGGAGTTTTTGTTTAATTTCAAGCTCCAAATGAGGTAGGCCTGAGAGAACTTCTCTTTGCATGATTTGTTTTTGCAAGGTGGTGAATTGAACAACATCAGTTTGAAAAACAAAAGTCTACATGTGTATTGAACAAACCGTGAAAAATTTCCTGCATATTTCACTGTATTTAACTAGTTCTTTCTCTGCATTCTGAAATCTCCTCATCATTTTTAAAATTCTCATGTAAGGAAGATACATACTACAACGGAGGCCACCCTGTGTGTATGAAAAAAACTAAATTTACATATCTATCTATGTGTTGAGAAGATAATTTGTATCCTTATGCTCTGTTCTATAAAAATAACATTCTCCTTTCAATAAATCGACAGTCGAATTCTGGGTGAAAAAAACAAGGGAATTATTGCTATCTGGTATTGTAAGGAACACATGAGAAACTCCTTCCTGGGCTCAGAAGACACTAAATTCAGCTATCTGTTGTTTTAGTGATTGATTGTTGTTTTCCTCAACATTTTATTTTCTAATTAATACCTAAGAATAACACTCAACACCATGCCAGGGGGATTCATAAGGAAAGAGCCCTTAGACTCCAACAAGTTGTACGAACACCCTGAGTTGGTGGACCTTTTCACCCGAGCAAAGTGGATATCCTTCTTTGACAAAATTCAGGGTCATGATGAGGAGATAACTGAAGATTTTTTAATATCCCTGGGACCACATTCAGAGACACATGCCATAGTTAATTTTAGGGGTTTGACCCTAGAACTCACCCCTGAGCTCATCAGTAGAATTAATGCTCTACCATTGGGGCTCCCTTGGAGCAAGGAAGAGAGATCATTGGGCCAAATTTCTAAGAAATCATTTTTTCTTCCCGAGGAGAATCCTGTAGAAGAAAAAAATGGAGTTAGAAGGACAAGGCTTCCCCCCCCTGGAGTGAAGTTAGTTATCAAATTATGAAGTACATCACATGTGAAGGGAGGTTTAGCATCATCTATGGATACCATTTTAGGTTGTTGTGTGAATTAAGGCATGGGATTGACTTGCCTCCAGCCAAGAAACTAAGCATCCCATATTTCGTTCTTTAGTCCCTAATTGAATGTGGTACAAAGCTAAATGAAGGGATCCCAGATCAGTTGGCCCACCATGGGCTTATCAAACTATTGGTGGAAGATGCTTTACACACCTACATTGTCCCCATGTCATGGGAAATCTTCATAAACATGTCCAAAAATGATGAAATTAGAACTTTGGTTGAAAACATCACTCCATCCAACAGTGAGGAGGGGGAGAAAACTGAAGAAATGGAGAAAAACTATGATGAGGGAACATATGACATCCAAGAAGAAAGCAAAACAGAGGAACCACAGGAAGAATAGAAAGAAATTAGCAAAACTGTTGAGCCTAAAACAGAGGAAGAAACAACAGCAAAAACAACAAGGGAAAAGAGGATACAGAGTAGAAAGGAAAAGGCCGAAAAGGCCCAAATGAAGGTCTCCACAGCTAAAGCAAGCACTCAGAAAGAGAAGGAAAAGGCACACCTTGAGATATCAGTCACACAGACAGAAACAGTGGACACAGAGATTTCTACAAGAAGCGAAGAAAAAGACCAGCAGGAAGAGAAATCCCTGGAAACATTGGCAAGGGAGGTAGCAGTTGTGCTTGTTGCATTAAGCACACCTGCAAAACAAAAAGGAAGGAGAAAGAGGCAAACCTCCATGTACTTTAAAGCTAGGAGAAGCACACAGATCAAAGTGGGAAAACCCTAGCCATAATCAAAGGTACCAATTATCATTGAGGACACAACCATTAAACCAAAAGAAGAGTCTCCTACAAAGATATCTATCACCTATGAAAGAGAAACCCCAAAAACCTCCACCTGGAGAGAAAGAATTAGGATGATGAACTCTAAAAAAACTCTACAAGAAGTTGAAATGTCTTTATAGGAAACTCTAGCGATGTTAAAAGAAACCAAGAAATTGGAGGAGAAGGCAGCCAAACAACTACAGGGAGAAGAAAAGACTAAAGAAATACTGGAGCCAAGCCCTCAGCCTAGCTTGGGCTCATATTACAACCTGTTAAAAGGTGGGAAGATCATCCCACAGAAGTTTGTTGTACCACTCTTCTTTGCATTGGAACAAGAGCGGGTTAGGACTCACACTTGGATGAGGATTGCCAAATCCAAGGGTGTTGCAAACATAGGCCACCTAGAGGAACAACTAAAGAAATCAAGGAAAGAGTTGGCCATGGTGAGGCACATGGAAAGCAATCAGAGAGCCAAATTATAGGAAGAGAATGAACTGTTGAGGAAGCAGTTGTAGCTACAGGAAGATCATAAGGAAGATACGCCATCCATTGTGGGAAAGCAGCAGCAGCAAGAAGGACCTCCATCAGATAGGTAAACAACCGAGGAACGACAAAGAGAAGAAAAGTTGCCAACTGATGTTGAAATGCTAACAAAACTACTACAGGAAAATGAGTCATAGGTAGCAGAAGAAATATAGGCTTTGAAACAACAGGTGCAAGAGAAAGAAGCCCAAATGGCCTTCATGGCCAGCTGGGCAGTAAAAGCCTTACAATGTAGGCAACCTGCAAAGTCATATGCATTATATCTTAAGGATCAATGGTTACAATTTCAAATTAACAAACTGGCCCAAAGGGGCACCATTCCATTCCAGAACTGCAATCAGTTCATGTATTTTTGTGACAGTAGCTTAGCTAAAGATAAGGCCAAGTTAGAAAAATTCTATTTACACAACTTGGCACTTCCAAAGATGAACCTATGGGACCCCAATGCAACATTGGGAGATGTGCAACTAATGGCCATGGCCTCGTGGTTAAACCATGAGGAAAAGAGGGCAGTAGAAATTTGGGAAGTTATGGACAGGGAGTTGAGTGAGCCACTCATGATCAGAGCAGAACCAGAAGATCCCTCGGCATTAGTGTATGCCTATCAGCACCTAGCCAACAACCCTCAAGTTCTCCCAGACTAAATTGAAAGACATGCTCAGGCCATTCCTCACTTTGAGGACATGGAGAGACTGTTGGGTGATAACTGCAACTATGCTTGCATAAGGAGATGGAACACATTGTCCCACAGTCTGAAAATAAGAGAGTACCACTCCCCAACAAGGATGCAGGAGGCTTTGGCTAGAGTACCCCTCTACAAACAGTCAATGCAAAATCTGAAGGCCAGCTGGATTGGCCTAAATTTCAATCCTCCATTGCTTTTGGGACTGTTGGAAGGGGTCAAAGAAGAAGAAGAACACAGGCACTGGGAGGAGGTAGAGAGAAAAGCAGGGTTTCATGACCGAGAAGAGCACATCACCTTGGAAGCTTGGGATGTCAGAGAGGCAGTCAAAGCAATCAAAGATGATAAGCTGGATTAGTTGCTCAAAGGATGAGCAACACATTTAGCAAGCGGGTGATGATGAGCCCCAAAAATGGGTAACTTATTGGGCTCATTTTGCCTATTATTCTCAGTTAAATCTACCATTCTTCATAGTTCTATGAATTCTTTTGAATATATTTATGTTAATTGAATGAACGAGAATAGTCACTTGACCACAAAGTCTAATACATGCTTATTGCAGATTTTTGGACATCTTTTGGACCAAGGTCAAGCATTTATGAGCAAGTTGACAGCCAAATATGAAGGAACAAGGCTGAGGATTCATAGGAAGGGTGTCTCCAGCACTAAATGACCCCTTCCTCGAGTTCTCCACCATCAACTTAGATTTCAACAACCCGCCAAAGATGATTTCAAGGGGCAATCGAGCAGATTTTGTGAAGTGGCTAATTAATTGTAGTTTTGAGCAACCAAGCTCCTAAAGTTAGGGAGGGATGTTGGGAGTCCTCGTGATGCATAAGTAGGAAGGCTTCAAGCCTTGATAGTTGTTAACACTCAGGTTGTCCCTAAGCTCCTGAAGGGATACGACCGAGGTAACCACAAACCAATCTTTGGACTGCAGGTTCTAGCCCACCTGCAATCAGAGAGGGCTCTCTCTTGATGATTTAGCTTTGTTGATGATGATATTAGGCTAGCTATTGGGTTCAAAGGGTTTTGTGTTTAGTGGTAGGAAGGATGATGTTTTCAAACAGAGAGGCATGCATAGTGTGATAAGTTCAAACCATTGGGCATGGAGTCAAGGAGTAGGACTACTGGTGCGTTTTCTTGGTCACAAGAGGAAATGGAGCAAGGTAGCTACAAATAAAAAAATCTTCAAGCTAAAAGAGATGAAATGAAATCTAAGGAATGAGAGGCAATTAAGAATCTCTCACTCAGCTTAACAGAGGGAAGGCGAATGAGCTCTATCTAGGGGCAGTTAAGAATCCCTAGATAATTGTCATACATGGGTGAATTAGGGAAAATATGAGCCATGTGGAATCCATATTTATGCCTAAAACAGATGAAAACATAGAGAAACAGCAGAAACTGAGCATAGAGTGCAGTTTAAACAAGTTCTAAGCTAATCTTTCTTTCTGTTGTTTAGATGGTGATTTATGAATGAAAAAACAGAAGTAAGAAGCACTTATTGAGTCATGTAACAGCATAAGAATTCCACAGTCACTCTGCAACCATTAAACACAGTAAACAATCCATTCTCTAAGCTTGTGAGCAGTCTTTGATTATAGAAAATATCAGATATACAGTGAGAGTCTCTCCTAGATCGAATTAGGAAACTACCCAACCAACCACTATTCCATTGTTCAGGGCTATATTTATAGTGAAAATATCTAAGAGTATTTATTACAGCTGACCTAAACAGGTCTGCGGGAAAAGCTTTTTAAACCTAAACTTGTGCTGAAATTAAATGCAAGTAAATATCTATTGAGCTGTGCCGGAGGCAGCTGAATCAAAATGAGTCAATATGGTGTCCTTGGTGGCTTGATACAATGCTTCTGTAATAACTGTGTTTTGAGCTTTGGTCCACTGATCTCATGTGACTTTGATGTGCAATAACTGTGATTTGAGAGGCTTTAAATGGCTTTTACTGTTTCTTTGACTTGTTGGGGGCTCTTTAATGTTTTATCAGCTTCAAGCACTAAGCAAATCTTCGCTGATACACTTCGCCGCAACACTGATACACTTTGACATGAGTTTTGGCTTCTTTCTGCTTCTGATACTCTTTTAACTGCTAAATCGCCCTTTTTCTGCCCTTTTGAGGCAAAAACGACTGCTGAAGAAAAATATTCCCCATTTTGAATCGCGCATCAAAAACTGCCTCAGATTTTCATTCCGGGCTTCGTAAGCAGCGATTTCGCCTTTGCGCGCTTTTTTTTCGGCGGATGACGTCAGCGGTGGGACCCAATATGGCGGGTGACGTGGCATGGTGACGTGGCACGGGAAAAACGCCCATCTCCCGGACGCTAATCATCGACAGGTTCAGAAGGGAACAGACCCGCCCACCGTAGATCTAAGGTGTGGGCAATCGGACGGATGGCAGAACAGAGAAGGCGGTGGAAGGACGAGGGACAGGGCCTATATATATATGGTGTGGATTGATATGAAACGCCGATCGCCGATATGCGATTGGAAACAGACCATCGGCGATGAACCATATCGGCAGCGCACATGTATGTTTGTTTTGTCATAGCGATACGCTGATCTGCGAAATCGCTGTCGGCCAAACCAATCAGGGGCACACTTATGTGTTGTTTTGATACACGACTCCCCTCCCGACTACGATATCGCATCGGAGGGGGTCCAATAGAACCCTTTTGCAATCGGAGCATGGCCCAAGGTAAGTGATGTGGGCTTTTATGATCGGAAGCAGAATTTTTGATGTTTGAAGGGATTTCAAGGCATGGGAAGGGGTCCGATAGCCCAAAAAAGGGATTCTTCATGCCTTGGAAGGATTCTAAAGGCACTTGGCAGGATTTTATGTGCTTTGATAGGGGGATTTTATGTGCTTTGAGAAGGAGTCAAAAAGCATTAGAGGAAGGATTTTACGGGGTGATGAAGGGTTTTGTGCATCATAAGGAGTCTGAAATGCATGAGAAGATAGTTTGAGGGGGGAAATGAGGGTTCTTGCTGAGTTTCAGATAAACTTAGCAATTCCCAAGTGTATTTATGGTTATATTTCAGCCAGGGGGATGGAATAAGTATATAGGGAGTTATTAACATAGTTTTAGTAGGGGGAAGGGGAGATAGATAGGGAGTTACATAGTAGAGTTAGCGGTCAACATAACAATGATGAGAAAAAGCGCTAAGTATGTAAATCTTAGGCTATCAGGGAGAGGTAAGAGTTGTGGAGGAAGTATGGACTTTCCTTGAGTAAAGAAAATCTTTACCAAGGCTACTAATATGAAGAATGATGAAACTAAGAGATATCAAGCAGATCTTGACCTCTTCAGGGAAATTAGTGAGTGATTTAGGGAATAAGAAAGAAGGGGGGAAGTTAGTTATGCCTCGCTTGAGCTCCTCCATATGAAAACTGCCTGATAATTTTTGACCTAAATAGATATGACACTTGAAAACATGAAAATGATCACAAATCAACATTCTACAACCTCAAAACTACCTGCCCAGCCTACTTGCCTAACATTTTTTCTTCTTTTGCTTTGGGTGCACTTGAACTAGCAAACCCTGACTATCCTTTTTTCTTTTGACTGCCCTCCTATCTACATCTACACTTATTTCATCAAGGGGCTCAGATTAAGCTGTTGAGCATTCTTGCTTCTCTACCTATCTAAGAATCTTCCAAGATTAAACTGTTTGGACAGATAATGATTCTCTATATTCTACAACAAGAAATTGAAACCTAGGGAGACCAAGATTAAACTATTGGACCTCCCTTTAACTAAAAATTCTTCAAAAATGGAATAGCACACCAAAATTGGAACACAACAGTGGCATTTAGACTAGCACACTCTCATGGCATCCTTCTTTGGCCTCTGTAGCAAATATGGAACATTGCAGCATGCAAAGTATGACATATTTGGCATGTAAAAATGTCAATCATGAAAGATGAGTAACCTGCTGCAGCAGGAGGCTAACAGTGGTTCCACTTGGGGATGGCTTTTCCTTGTGGAAAGCCAAGAACAGCAGGTCAGGCTGCCTTGATTTTCTATTGTTGTTGTAGGTTGAACTTCTTCATGCTGACTGTTAGATAGTTGAAACTTTGGAATGAGAACAGCATTTTCCCTCAACTAAATTATTTGTGAATTGTGAAGCACTGCCTGCTTTCTTCTGCATGCTCTATCATTCAGACTGTTACACAAAGATAAACAAAGGACTGCTATATACAAACATTTATGTACATACATGATACCGCTAGATTATTCTCAACAAAAGGGATCATGATAATGCTTTAACGTTCGACCATTTACAGGGCCCTCTTCAGCTGTGCTGCCATCTACAGGTTTGAGGAAATATGTGTTATTGCCTTGCATAGCGCTGATAATGAATGGACCTTTCCAAAGAAAATCAAATTTTGCATGTTTTCCCTTGTCTTCTCTTCGTGAGTCCCACCTTAGAACTTTGATGCCAACACAGAATTCCCCAGCCTTAGCTTTCTTATCAACATCCCTTTGAGTTTCTCTTGCAAGATTTGAGCTCTATCATACACTTGCTCTATGGTCTGTTGGAGATGAATGGTCTGATTGATACTCCTTTGAATGTCATTTGGTTCAGCCTAAATCTCCTGTAATAGTTTTATAGTAGGAATGCCCAAAGATGAAGGGAATCTGGCTTCCATGCCATATACTAGCTCATAAGGGCTCATCCCAATGGATCTCTTGGTTGAAAGTCTGTCTGCCCATAGGGAATATGTGAACTTCCTATGCCAGTTCTTTTTGTTTTCTTCCAGCACTTTCTTTATGATGTTGATGAGTATTTTATTAGATGATTCGGCCAAGCCATTACCTTGAGGGTAGTAGGCTGTAGAGTGGCCCAAGGTAATGTGATATTTATGGTAGAAGTTGATTATATTTCTGGATTTGAAGGCAACAGTGTTGTCAGTGATGATTTTCTCAGGGCAGCCAAATCTGGAAAGGATATTGCCCTCAAGGAACTGGATGATAGTGGAGTCATTGGCTTGCCTACATGGGATAGCTTCAATCCACTTGGTGAAATAGTCATTGGCTGTTAAAATCCACTTGTGTTGGCCTGAAGAGGAGGGATGGATTTCACCTATGAAGTCAAGACCCCATTGTTGAAAAGGCTTTTCAGTTGAGATGGGCTTAAGGGGCAAAGGCAGCAGTTTTCTTTTTCCTTCAAAGATTTGGCATTTATGACATGAAACAACAAATTTCTTGACATCTGCAAATAGAGAGAGCCAATAATAACCAACCCTTAAAATCTTGTCAGCAGTGGACTTCCAATATAGATGCCCTCCACAGTCCCCTGCATGGAACTCTTTCACGACGTTGTTAGTTTCATTTATGGTTAAACAGTTCAACAAAATTCCTTCATGATTTTTCCAAAACAAGGCACCATCCAAGACACAAAACTTTGATGCTTTCATTTTTAGAAATCTCTTTTTGGTTCTAGACAACCCTGGGGGAGCACACAGGTTTAACAAAACATAGCAAATATCAGCATACCATGGGGATTGTAAAAAGTTTTCACTGATTTGTGGAGTCGCCAGCTCCTATTCATTGTCCAGTTGGTTAATGTCTAAGGCCTAAAAAATTGTTTCGGACATTAGCTTGGCTAAACCTTGTCCCTTTATCAGCTTGGTGGGTTTTATCTCAATGTCATATTCAAGAATACTGGCAATCCACTTTCCTCTTCTGCCTTCTAGTCCTTCTTGAGTTAATATGTCTTTTACAACAAAGTTTGGGACATAGGCAATCACATGTGAATATAAAATATAAACTCTGAAGTCTTTTATAGCCTTGACAAGGGCATAGGCCTGCTTTTCCATAATTTGACACTTTAAGGGCGCATCTGTTAAGGCTCGGCTGAAAAATGCAATTGGATTTTCATTTCCTTGATCATCTTTTTGCAAAAGGACAGCAGCTATCGTGTGCTCAGATGTGAAAGAAAAAATGATAAAATCTTTGTCAAATTGTGGACTTGTGAGGACAAGCGTTTGAGTCAAGGCAACTTTGATACTCTTAAAGGCTTGCTTGGTTTCAAGAGACCATTTTACCTTGGCATCCTTTTTAACATGTTGCTTAACAGTCTTATGAGTTTGGCTAAATTTGGGATAAATCTCCTTAGGAAATTGATCTTTCCAAGGAATGCTTGCAACTCTTTTATGTTTCTTGGGTAGGGGATTTGGAGGATGGCTTGGATCCTTTCCGAATCAATTCTGATACCGTCTTTTGAAATGATATGGCCTAGAAACTTACCTTCCTCAAGGCCAAACAAGGACTTCTTGGGGTTCAAGGAAATACCATATTTCCTACATGTCATGAAGATTTTCCTTAAGTGTTTGAGGTGCTCTTGATCGGATTTAGAGAAAGGGGTTAAGTCATCAAGGTAAACAACAAGGAAATCATGTATTTCCTTGGCAAATGCAATATCCATTGCCCTTTGAAAGGTGGCACCAACGTTCTTTAGCCCGAAAGGCATTTTAACATACTTAAATGTTCCCCACGGTGTGGTAAAGGCTGTCTTGTCTTGGTCATCCGGGTGAACAAGTATTTGATTGAAACTTGAAAATCCATCTAGTAAAGAGATTCTAGATGACCCCACTACTCTTTGTAGGATGTGGTCCATTTTAGGCAAAGGATAGTGGTCTTTTAAAGAGGCCTGGTTTAAGTTTCTTAGGTCTACACACAGTCTAATCTCACCTGATTTTTTCCTTGTGGGAACGAGATTGGATACCCATTCAGAAAATCTGATGGGTGCTATGATACCTGCTTCAAACATTTTCTTCACTTCCTTTTCAATGAGGGGAAGAAGCATAGGGTTTATTCTTCTAAGTTTCTGCTTGAATGGTTTTTTATTTGGTTTTAAGTGGATGGTATGTTGAATCACTGAGGTGTCATAGGACTTCAAATCCTCATAAATCCAAGCAAATACATCTTGGAACTCTTTGAACAAATCCACATACTTTGGTTTTTGATCCGGGGGCAGATTTTTGGACAACGTAATCATTTTGGGCTTTTCTGCTGTCCCTATATTGTGCTCTTCTATAACAGCATCTAGAGGCTCCATTTTTGGCTTTTTGGGCACATCATTATCATCAAACATGTCTTCCAATGGAGTAAGGCTAGCAGGCAAAAAGTTATTCTTTAGATCAATGAACTCAGCCTCTGCTTTGGCCGTTTCATCTAAATGCATTTGTTTCAGCTCTTCTATGTTTGCATTATCAAAAACAGTTGGGTTAAGGATTTGTTTTGTTGTTGCGGCTGTTAGCACCTGCTGATTTTCGTTTGTTTGTCGCTGGGAATCGTTCATGGCCTTTATGTCAATGTTTATATTTGAAAACTCGCCCTCAAGAGTGAGGAAATTGTTAATCTGGGCATCATTTTCAAATACTTGCCATTTTTTAATATTGTTAGGAACAGCGGGCCTATGTTTTATCTCAGCAATAAAGTGGTGATTTGGCTCGAAGGGAAGCTTGCATGTGCTAGCAAAAGTGGCTAGGCTGTGTGCATGTATGTTATG
The DNA here is from genome assembly GCA_000404065.3 of Pinus taeda. Classification (NCBI taxonomy): domain Eukaryota; kingdom Viridiplantae; phylum Streptophyta; class Pinopsida; order Pinales; family Pinaceae; genus Pinus; species Pinus taeda. Next base: position 235,512 of record APFE030467742.1, on the reverse strand, counting down.
GTTTCTAGAAATCTTGGCAAGCTTGGATTCAGTGAAGGTAATAAGTATTTATGTGGCAGCAACCCCATAGGCCCTCATTCTATTGTCATTAGTAACAAAGCTACCTTTCATTTGTTTTATGATTAAATCAGAGTCACCTAGAATGGACACTTTTGTAGCTCCTAGAACTTTGAGCAATTTTAGGCCTAAGAGGATAGCCTCATACTCTGCCATGTTGTTGGTACATCTGAAATTTAGTCTGTAGGCATGGCCTTCTACATGATTGTCATGTGTATTGTGAATCCATATCCTTGCCTCTGCTCCTAACTTGTTGACAAAACCATCAAACTCTAAATACCATGTGATTTCTTGCTTGTGGTCTATATTAAGATTTTCAGTCATTCTAGGATTGGATAGATTTAAAATTTCTGTTTGGGGAGGTTTTACTTGTCTGCTGGTTGTCTTGATTGTTGTGACCATTTCATGGGCATGGGAAATTGATTCCTAATTTATGCATGTTTCTAGCTCTACAGCTAAAGGTTTCTCATTAGTTGGAGGATTGGTATCATCATTGAAAAGGATAAATGAATCCATATCAGAATGGATTGAGTAAATTGGAAAATTTTGGGGCTTTTCCTCACTACTTACCACATACTTCATCAGTGTTTCCCTGTATAGTCTCTTTGGTTGCCCAAAGAAAGATATAGTGGCATATGAGAGGTCAAGTTGGAGGGATCCTTGGAGTTTTTCTCCCCAAGATCTTAATAAGAGCATCCCATATTTTGGTGGAATGTTGGCAACTACTATGTCCATCAGGATTGTCTTGTTGGGAAATTGGACTAAAGACACACAAAGGTCTTTGATTAAGGCTAAACACTTGACCTGACTTGAGTCGAAGGAGAAAAGATCTTTGTAGGGTCTTGTGACATCAAGGTTTAGCTTTTCCATTACAGCTTTGGGCATAAGATTGTGTGAGGCACCTGAGTCAAACATAGCATTATGCAAGATCTTGTCATGTACGTGCAGACTGACATAAAAGGATGGAACAGATCCATATGTTGATTTTCCATTAACTTCTGGACCAAACAACAGCGCAGGGGTATCATCTAAAACATTTACATCATCCTTGACCTCTGGTATTTGAAGTGACCTTTGAATTTGTTGCCTATAAACATCATGCTTGGCAAGTTCAGAGAGGGGGATGGATATCTTAAGTTTTCCAATCTCTGCTTCTAAGTTAAATGGTTTTTCCAATGGAATCTTTGCATTAGCAGTAGCAGATTTCTCCTTTCAAGAATATTTTCTGTGTTTTCCTTTTGATTATCAGTGTTATGATGAATGACACTTTGTGGTATTTCTGTTTTGGGAAGATTTTTAGGTGTGTTGTTCAAGTCTTCTTCCGAGGAAGAAGGAAGCAGAGGCTGATCAATAGGAGGATGTATGTCTGTTATGTCCTCTATAGTCACTTGGTGCGGGTTTGGGACAGAAATATGAGTTGGTTGTGTTATGATAACCTTGTCTTTAATCTTGTTGGGTTGTTTGTTGTCTTTTGTCTTGCTAGGTGTCGGGACATCAATGGTTCTTGTTCTCAGCTTATATTGTTTGTGGACCTCATACACAGCAGAATCATAGCCTTGTTTAAAATCAAAAGACTCTCCAGACTTAGTCTGAAATTGATTTACATCATGGTAGTCTTGATCTTCTTGAGTGAGAAAAATCTATTGCTCATCCTTCGAATCTATCAAGTTCATGTGAGTCTCTTCTGTGGGCTCAGTAGAGGTGGATGCCTCTGTGTAGTTTTCTTGGAAAGGAGGTCTTATATCACGGTCTGGGCTAGATCTGGCAGCATTTGTGTTCTGAGCTTTCCTGAAATTTGGGTTCCTTGTAGCATTAGGCTGTTGTCCTTCCCATGATGATTTCCTCTCAACACTTTCCACTCTATCTCCCAGCCTGTGCATGCCACTGATAATAGCATCTAGTTTATGGTCGAAGGTTGAGGGTTCTTCCTTGAAGGTGGTTATTCTCTCGGTTCTAGCTATGTTTCTTTTAGCAATCAAGTTTGCCTCCACACTAACAGCAACATTTTGCATTTCTGCAAGGATTTGAGGGGCTCTTTCCCTTAACTGATAAGCCATATCGGGATCAAAACCATCAGGGAATTTGTACAAAGCAAGATCAGGTGGAGGTCTTAAGTTCTGTGGTATTGCATTATAAACATTATTAAACCTTGCACAGTAGTCTAAGACAGTCTCCTGAGGGCCTCTTTTGATAGTGTCATATTCATATAATATGTGCAAGGGGTCTTTCTTTTTCTCCCATCTGTTGATAAATGATTGATATAAGGTGTCTGGGTCTGCTATGGAATTGGCTAGGAGTGCTCTAAACCAAGTCTTGACATCACCTGTCAAACTTTGGACAAAAAGCTTCATTCTCACATTATCATCGTCAATCTCATAACTCTCAAAGTAGTCCTGCATTTTCTTTGTATGCTAAAGAGGTGTGTAGGCACTTGTGCCATCAAAATAAGTTATTTTAGTCTGGTAATCCTGAGGCATAGCCCCGAGATTAGCAGGCAGCTGTAAAGGTGCATATCTGTTAGCCATATTAATAGGGATAAGTGGAACAATTGGAGCAACTTGGATAATAGGAGTAGTAGTGGTGGTATGTGTAGCGAACAGCAGTGTAGAAACGGGACTTGGAGAAGAGGATGGTGAACAAGGGGAAGTAGGGTTTGAACGAAATAAAACTTTGAAAGGGGTTGGAACGCAACATGGCTGAACTGTCTTAGGAATGGTATCAGCAAAATCTTTTTGCTACTCCTGTTGTCTAAAAATCTTAGGGATTATATTGGGATTTTCAAAAACAGCTGGGGGATTTGGGTCTGGATTTGATCTTGTATAACGCGAATGCGTTTTGGCAGCCAACTTCTAGCTTGTTTTTTTGGGGATTTTTCTAACAATACAGGCTAAACAAAAACTCTTTAAAGGTCAGATTCTTCCTCAGCGGAGCTTCAGACTGGATTTGTGAGATTATCTGAGGAGTCCCCAGTGGAGTCGCCATTATGTTAACACTCAGGTTGTCCCTAAGCTCTTGAAGGGATACGGCCGAGGTAACCACAAACCAATCTTTGGACTGCAGGTTCTAGCCCACCTGCAATAAGAGAGGGCTCTCTCTTGATGATTTAGCTTTGTTGATGATGATATTAGGCTAGCTATTGGGTTCAAAGGGAATAGTGGTTGGTTGGTTAGTTGCCTGATTCGATCCAGGAGAGACTCACACTGTATATCTGATATTTTTTAATATCAAAGACTGCTCATAAGCTTGGAGAATGGATTGTTTGTTGTGTTTAATGGTTGCAGAGTGACTGTGGAATTCTTGTGCTATTACATGACTCAATAAGTGCTTCTTACTTCTGTTTTTTCATTCATAAATCACCATCTAAACAGCAGAAAGAAAGATTAGCTTAGAACTTGTTTAAACTGCACTCTATGCTCAATTTCTGTTGTTTCTCTATGTTTTCATCTGTTTTAGGCATAAATATGGACTCCACATGGCTCATATTTGCCCTAATTCACCCATGTATGACATTTATCTAGGGATTCTTAACTGCCCCTAGATAGAGCTCATTCACCTTCCCTCTGTTAAGCTGAGTGAGAGATTCTTAATTGCCTCTCATTCCTTAGATTTCATTTCATCTCTTTTAGCTTGAAGATTGTTTTATGTGTAGCTACCTTGCTCCATTTTCCTCTTGTGACCAAGAAAACGCACCAGCAGTCCTACTCCTTGACTCCATGCCCAATGGTTTGAGCTTATCACACTATGCATCCCTCTCTGTTTGAAAGCATCATTCTTCCTACCACCAAACACAAAACCCTTTGAACCCAATAGCTAGCCTAATATTATCATCAACAAAGCTAAATCATCAAGAGGGAGCCCTCTCTGATTGCAGGTGGGCTAGAACCTGCAGTCCAAAGATTGGTTTGTGGTTACCTCGACCGTATCCCTTCAGGAGCTTAGGGACAACCTGAGTGTTAACAATAGTTTAAAAATTGAACAATTGTTTTTCGCACTTTAGTGCAGCTCTGCATTTCAGCTCATCTTCGAGCTTTTGCTGTAAATAGTTTTGTGACATGATTATTTTTTGAGTAATGGAGATAAAGTTCACTTTGTACCAGCTCTGAGCTTTCTTAGGAGGCTTTAGCTCTTGGGGTTGGACCCAACCCAAGTGCCAATACCTCCTTTGTGTACTTTTATGTGTCTTTGCTACATTCATAGAATAATTCATGTTATTTAGGTTAAGATCTTGCTTTGTTACTTAGGTTGTTTTTGATGATTAAAATAGCTTTTCAACTTTAGGTTGATTTGATAGCTTGGTAAAGGAAAATATCTATAAAAATGCCATCAATAAATCCTTGATCCCATCTCTCCCTCCTTGGGACCATGAGTTGAGACCAAGACATACTTGGTGCCACAAAAACACTGTTTTTTGCCTTTCCATGCAATTGCTAGTGTTAGATTTTTAGTTGGAAAAGTTGATACCAATTGTACTTACATGTTTAAGATCTGTTCTTGCTTATTTTCTATATTTATCTTGCATAATTTCCTGTCTATAAACTTTTGTTCATCATGTTTCTAGTTTTTAGGTCAGATTAGGTCAAAATAGCTAGACTTATGATTTTCCTAGTCTTTGTTCGATTAGTTTTGGAAAATATTGTGTAGAGCACCTGCAATACATCCCTACCTATCCTTCCTCCATCATACAACCTACTTCAACCCCTAATCCAAGATTCCTTCCCTTCATTTGCCACACTTTTCCAATTTGCCCTAATTTCTAATTCTTGTGCATCATTGCTCCCTCCATCCTTGAACAAATCCAACTACCTTAATCACTCCTTAGATTCATTCATGAGGTCCTAGACCCCTTCACATCCTCATCAAACCTTCATTTCCACTATCCCACCATTTTTTCACCATCAACCCTCCAAAATCCTCATTCGGCTCTTCTTGTAGAACCCCTGCAGATTTCCTATAAAAGTTCATGTGAGCAATTTTTCAAGATCTGATCACTGTGAAACTCTCTGGAAGGTTGTTAGGGACCCCTTAGACCCTCTTCTCACCTTCACAACCTCTTGCAAGCGCCTACTACATTTCCTTTCTCCAATCAACCTTTGCACAGTCAAAAATCGTTAAAGCACATGCATAATAATTCTGCAAAATTACTCAAAAATACAAAAAGATGTTTTTTCCAGATTTTATTTCAGAAGTAGCTTAGTCACATGCATTTTACCTTTCCAAGAGTCAATGTCATCCATTTCCACCACTTTCATCTCTTTTCTTGCACCAGTATGATTAGTTGGTAAAACTAGGGTTCGCTAGGGTTTGCATTTCTTTTCATCTTTCAACTTCTTTCTACAAGTAGAATAACCTCTTTTGAGTTAGCTTTCTTCCATCACAGTTAAAAGCTTCTTCTAAGAGCTCATAGAAGTTGGCTTAAGCTCCTAGCGGACTTGTGCCAGTTGATCAAGTGACAGCCTGTGGCAAGAGCTAGTACTTGTACATATAGCACCATCGCTTCCAAGTTTGTTACGAACAACCAGGTTGATAAAAATAAAGGATGGAGTCCCAGGAGTTGCAACATCATTGCTGCAATATTGGAGCCCACCAGCAGGTGGACTTAACCACCCTGCCATGTGAACATAATACCACCAAGCCACAGCATTTATGGTAACCACGGATGGTGACTGCAACCGTCACCACCACCACCGACCACTAGACCGCATTTGAACAATATGCTCGAAACTATTAGCCTTAACTATGATCAACGAAGGGAGGGGGGCTAGCCCTTGGGCACATGGCCCCCATATGAACTAAATATTGGTTCTAAGCCTTAGTAGAAAATTTAATGGTCCTACAAGTCCACCTGAAATCTAGGGAATTTGTTGCTCCATTAGCGAAAAATGGGGTGAATTTGTAGGATGATGCCAAATTTGGTGCAAATTGTGGAGCGAATGTTGGAGAAACTAGGAGAGGTCATAACTTCTCCCGTTTTCAACCAATTTTGATGTACAAAGAGGATAGGTAGCTATTTTTGGACATTCTAGGCTCATTGGAGCAGCTTTCAGAAGCATTTGAGTATTGTGAACATATTTTTACATTTTTTAGCATAATAGAGAGGCTCAAGCCATTGGAAGTTGGACCAAGGAGACATAGCCCAGGAGGTTTGAACTCCTTTATCGTATTCCTATTGTGATGTGTTTTTCGTGATGTTTTGCACATGTTTATGTTGTTGATCAATCTCTTATTTATGTTTAAATTACTCATAAAATAAACATAAAAAATCATTTTACAATTGAAAATTTCATGAATCCTTAAGCACAATGAAAGAATTTTGTTTTTAATGTGGGGAGGATCTTAGTGCATCAATCTAATACTCTAAATCAAATCATTTTTAGTATTAGAGAACTAGATATAACTTGCGAAAGAAGGATTTAACTGTTCATAAGTTTTTGTCATGCTTACAAGGTTGAAAGTCAAAAGAAAAGAAGGGAAGCTGGTTGGAAGCCTTGAAGCTAGGTCAAGGGGAAGGATAGCAAGGTTGCCACAATCTCCAACACCAGTTCAGCCTCAAGTTGTAGTTGAGACTTCAGATAGCATGTCTCATGAAATAAAACCTACAAACATGACAGAAGATGAGAAGACCTTCCAAAAGGCTTTATTTGATATGACATAGATGGTGAAGGTCCTCTATGAAGAGAGGGATACGAGATTGCAAGGGGAAAGTTCCAAACCTCCAAAAGGAGAAGGTCCTTTAGGAGGAGGTAATGGAAATGGAAACAAACCTCCACCCTCTCCACCATCTTCTTCATCTTCTTCTTCACACGCATCTTCACCCTCTTCCACTAACACAACCCTTACTCATACTCATCATCATACTTCAAAAGGAACTAAATCACCATTTTTAAAACTTGATGTTAAATTTGAGCTACCCATGTATAATGGTGAAGTGAAAGTAGAGAAGCTTGGTAATTGGATTCTTCAGTTGGATGTCTATTGCAAAATTCAAAACCTTCAAGAGGATGACATAAAGATTCAGTTAGCTTCCTTGAGAATGGAAGGTGCATCACTAGTATTGTGGGAATCAAAGACACAAGAGGAGATAAATAAAAACGGTAAGATATCAATTTCTTGGATTGATTTTGTTGTTGCAATCAAAAGAGAGTTCTACCATCTAGCTTACATGCAGAAATCCGTCATAAATTGGTAGAAATTTAGACAAATTAAAGGTCAAAATGTGAAATATTTCACCCAAGAATTCAGAAAAGGGTCTTTAATGCTAGGTGTAGATTTTCAATCATAGGACACATTGGTGAAGTATATAGGGGGTTTACACAATTACCTTAGGCATACTATCTTAATGTTTAATCCCTATAATCTACATGATGTTTATGTGCAAACCACTCATCTTAAAGTAAGAGGGAAAAACACACCAGACTTAGGTAGTAAAAATCCATTTAAGAGTAAAGGAAAATAAAAGGGTTTCAAAGGGAAGGGAAGGAAAAATGAATCTATCAAAAAAGAAGGAGAGAAAGTAACATGAAAACATTGTTCCAGAGAGGGTCACAATGAAGCTCATTGTTGGAAGCTTCATCCTATAATGAAACCAAAAAAATTCAACAAGGGAAAACAAAATTCAACTACAACCACTCAACGTGATTTGGGATCTGATTCAAGTGATGAAACTAAAATCACAACCATGGGTATAAAAGGAAACGAATCCATTCATATCACTAGTTATTCAAATTCAAAAAATGAAACTCCAAATGAAAAGAAGAGAATAGAACTTTTTCACATAAGGGTGATCTCAAAATATAACAAGATTGATACACTTTTCGATAGTGGCTCTCAGGCCAATATTATCTCTAAAAACATAGTCAAAAGTTAAAACTTGGAAACCATTCCACATCATAAACCATATCCACTTGTATGGGCGTGTGACAATGCAAAATTGTGGGTTACTAGAAAGTGTAAACTAAAATTCGCCATTACTACAAATTTCATAGATGAAGTGGAGCTTGATGATGTGCCATTAGATATATGTGGCATAGTTTTGGGCATCCCATACCTTTATGACAGAAAATCTATCTTCCATAGACATGAAAACAAATATCATTTGTTCAAAGATGGATTAGAATATATAGTGAGAGCTCATAGCAAGAAACTAAATCTTTCACTTGTTAATGCGGGGCAGATGAAAAAACTAGTGAATTCAAGAAATAATTTTGTGCTTCTAATGATCAAACCCAAGAATGATGTTGATAATGAAGATTTTAAAGCATGTGATTCAAAATTGAAATCTAAATTGGTTGATGTAGTTAACCAATATGATGAGATGTTTCAGGAACCAAAGGGATTACCTCCCAAGAGGAATCCAACATGAGATACAGTTGCAACAAGATGTTCCTCTTCTTAACATTGGCATGTACAACATGTCAGTGATGGAAACTGTAGAAATTAAGAATAAAATTCAAGAGTTGTTGAATAAAGGGATCATCAGACCATCTTCCTTGCCATGTGGTTCACCTATTATCTTGGTGCCAAGGGAGGATGGAACCTGGTGCATGTGTGTGGACTTCCATTCATTGAACAAAATTATAGTAAAGAACTGTTACCCGCTGCCTAGAATAGATGATTTACTTGATCAATTGAAAGATGCAAATTATTATACTAAGTTGGACTTAAGGAGTGGCTACCATCAAATTAGAATAGTTGAAGGAGACATTTGGAAGACAACATTCAAAAGAAAACAAGGTTTGTTTGAAGGGCTAGTTATGCCTTTTGGTTTATGTAATGCTCCTGCTACATTCATGTGTGTGATGAATGATGTGTTGAGGCCATTTCTTGATGAGTTTGTTATAGTCTACTTAGATGACATCTTAATTTTCAATAAATATCATGATGAACATTTCATACATGTAAGAAAAGTACTTGATGTCTTGAAAAAGAACAGTTGTATCTTAATATATCAAAGTGTGAGTTTGGAAAAACTTGTTTAGTTTACTTAGGTAATATTGTTGGAGGAGGTGAGTTGAAAATAGATCCTTCCAAGGTTGATGTCATTTTGAATTTGCCACGTCCCAAGATAGTTACTATGGTAAGAAGTTTTTTGGGAGTAGCCCAATACTGGAGGAAATTCATGGCTAATTTTTCTCTTAGAGTATCTCCTTTACATGCATTGACAAGTGTGAAAAAGGTTTTCCAGTGGGGAAGCAAAAAACAAAAGCCCTTTGATGCATTAAAGGAACTGATCAGTTCATCTCCAGTACTTGCACTTCCAGACTTGAAACAGTCATTTGAGATTTATATTGATGCTAGTGACTATGCCATGGGTGCAGTCTATTGGAAATAATACTGAGAGGGGGGTGAATCAGTATTATTAGAACAATAATTTTATTTCCCAAATAAATTTATATACTCTACTTCAGTGAAGTGAACTGGTGTGTACACATGACTGTGCTTAAAGAAAATAGCATATATGCAGAGAACTTGTGATTTAGACAGTTTATCATGTGTTGAGCTTAAACCAGTATATTAGAGATTTATTAGACAGTGCAGTAAAAGCAAAATAAAGCATCACACATAAGCAACACACATTAACACCAAGATTTAAGGTGGAAACTCAATGTGGGTAAAAACCACCTACTGTTGTTGTCTCTTTCTTCTTTTAATAATAAGAAAATATGTTTACAATCTTGTACTGGTGCAGGTTCATACCAGTACGTAGGCTTCTACTTGCAGAAGGTTACAATCTTCTCTTGTTTTCCAGATTCTACTAGAAGGGAGCTACAACCCCCTAGCTCTTGTACTAGCCACTATGTTTAGTAGTACGTAAGTGCCAACCTACAAAAAACTCCACTCTTCCACCAGGGATCACGTTTCATGAATTTTCAGACTGGATACTCCTGGATAAGCTGAAGACCACGTTTCATCAAATTTTCACACTTGACCCATCAAAGCCTTTTAAACTTAAACTGCATCAACCAATATTTAGTTAATATGAAAAATCAGATCACTGACACCAGAACACTGTACTGAACCTAGAACCCTGCATCATCATCCAGAACCAATTGTAACCTCAAAAATCATGCATTAGAGTGTATATGCTACTTGGTTGAACCCAACCTGCGTGGATACACTACTTTCTTTAACCCAACCTCTGTATATATCTAAAGATACTTAATCATAAACTTCTGAACCATAGGCTGTACCAATCAGTGACATTCTTCAGATCTACTGTCATATTACAGAGTTCAAAACAGATAGCAAAAAGGATCACCCTTCCTTCTCAATCAATCAATCAATTAGACTCAATTTCCTTATACAACATTTCTACGTTATGATCTAAGAAGACTTCATTGACAGACAACAATAAAACAACATAATTTGATAAGATAGATTAGTTAGATCTGAAAAGAAGATTTTCTTTTTCTATATGCTACTTGAAAGAGTCGAACCTACGTGTACATGCCCTTTGGCCGAGACGAACCTATGTACAAATCTGCAAATTTTGACTCAGAACTTTGTTACAATTCTAGACTTCAAACAAGCCCAGATCATGATAGATAACAAATAGAATAGGCGCAAAACATCAGATCTAGTCTCAACCAATATTAGATCATTCAAGAATAAGTCATTTCAAGTCTCATGATTCCTGATCCAATGTTGAACTCAAGGTGCACATGAATATTTCAAATCCAGTCCCAAGCATAACCCTGCAACATAATATATACTTCAGATAGAAGTATTCCTTAGAATCTCATTGCTTTCACACCTTGGCCTAATGATCTTCTCCTCCTTATATACTCTTATGCCTTTCTCAATACCTTGGACCAAAACCACTTAGGACCAATACCTTGGACCCAATACCTAGGGTCGATACCTTGGACTAAATGCCTTGGACCAATTACCTTGGAACAAAATACCTTGGATCAAATACCTTAGACCAAAAACTTAGTTTTCCAACATGTACATGTTTTTCCTCCTGTGAAAGTGCATGTATATGTTATATGCTAATTTTGTTGTGTTCAACCCCGTGTATAAGCATCTTGGACAAAGTGAAGCAACATATACCTCTCTTTCTTCATTCTTTGGAGTCTGATCTGTAATCCTTTGCTATTGACCTACTACACTATGAACTTTCATCTGAGTGAGTTGTCATCAAGGACAATACCTGTATCATAATGCCAACAATCTCCCCCTTTGACATCAAGGGAAAAGTGTGGACCAACATATTCTCTCCCCTATGATGTTCATGCTCCCCCTGAGTACATGCTAAATTCTTTGATTGAGCTCCCCTTTGTACATGTTGAGATGCACTGAAATCGTTCATGCTCCCCCTGAGCACATGCAGAGTCTGCAAAAATATTCTCCAAAAGAATAACATGACTCTATAACTCAACTATGTGAGTATGACCTTCCTATCACCAATGACTCATACATACATCCATCTCCCAATCAAGTGGGGATATATCAAATTTCACTCATCCACCCAACCAAGTGGGGATATACCATTTGTTTATACATGAAAGAAATATAATTACATCCTCCATCCCATGCAAAGTGGGGATAAAAATTATGTCAACTGTCCAGTAGGACTGATTCAAATGTATGAGAAGACATATCACATCCTAGACTTTTACATGACTTAAGCAACAAAAGGAATAAATATCTGAAGCCATAGCTGGACTCAACAACCATAATTCCAACAATGCAGAATGTGAGTGAAGGCTAATGCTCCCCTTGAACTTGTGCTACATGTGCATTGTTAACAAGTCAATGTTCAAGGCATCTTTGTCAGTTAGATAAAAATTAATGAATAGAGCATATCAATAGACTGTAATCATCAACATCAGACAGAGCACCCATATCAAAGCCCGCCTCACTGTTTTTCTTGTCTAAAAAACATATACACTCCTTGACCCACAGAAACACGCGTTTGTACGCTACTATACTTCATGAAACACGTGTATAATAACCTTTCTCTGAAAAATTGGATTTAACAGCAGGATGATTGAGCAACTACTCCCAACTTTTGTCTAAGATATTCAAATGTTTCTTTGTGCAGTGGCTTAGTGAATATATCAACAACTTGTTCTTTGGAGGGAACATACTCCAATTTAACCTTTTGTTCAAGCACTTGTTCACGTAAAAAATGGTATTTTATGGGTATGTGCTTGGTCTTGGAGTGCATGACTGGATTCTTTGAAATACTGATGGCACTTGTATTATCACATAGAATGGAAATGGGTGGAATACATGTGATCTAAATGTCTTGCAAGGTTTGCATCATCCAAAGTAGTTGTGTGCAGCAAGATGCAACAACCACATATTCTGCTTCAGCTGTAGATAAAGCAATTGAACTTTGTTTCTTGCTGAACCAAGACACTAACCTAGAACCTAGATAGAATGCACCACCACTAGTGCTTTTTCTGTCATCAACACTTCCTTCCCAATCTGCATTTGTATATGCATGAAGAGTAATATCTGCATCTCTAGGATACCATAAACCAAAGTCTTGAGTTCCTTGAAGATATTTGAAAATTATTTTGACTGCCTTAAGGCGTGATTCCTTTGGATTTTCTTGGAAACTTCCAACTATTCCTATTGCATGCATGATGTCAGGTCAGGTACCTATTAGATAAAGCAGACTTCCAATCATGGATCTGTGAGTTGGTTGATGTACTGTTGTTGATTCATCATTTGAGCTGAGACTGCATCCTGCTACCATTGGGGTACATACAACTTTAGAATCTTCCATTTCGTACCTTTTCAAGATCTGTTTGAGATATTTGGTTTGTGAAAGAAAAATACCATCTTTATTTTATTGAACTTGTAGACCAAGAAAATAGGTAAGTTCACCAAGCAAGGACATTTCAAATTCTTGCTACATTACTAAAGCAAAATTCGGACTCATGGATTCTTCATTGCTACCAAAAATGATATCATCAACATAAACAATAATAATTATAAATTTATCAGTTTCAATGTTTGTATATAGATTGCTATCTCCCGAACCTTTTGTAAAACCTTGTTGGTGTAGATATTTGTCAAGGCGGTAATACTAGGCCCTTGGAGCCTGTTTCAGACCATAGAGGGCCTTTTTGAGTCTGCATACAATTTTTGCATAATTTCCAAGAATGAATCCTTCTGGTTGTTCAATATAAACTTCTTCTTCTAAATCTCCATTTAGGAAGGTTGATTTTACACCCATTTGGTATACTTTGAATTTATGAAAGCTAGAAAGAGCAAGAAACATCCTTATGGCTTCAAGTCTAGAAACAGGTGCAAAAGTTTCTTCAAAATCTATACCTTCTTGCTGAGCATACCCTTTACAAACAAGTTTGGCCTTGTTTCTAATGACTTCTCCATTTTCATTCAGCATTTTTTTGAATATCCATTTAGTTCCTATAATATTTTTATCATGAGGTCTAGCAAGTTCTTCATCCATGACCTTGACCCAAAATTCATCTTGGCATGCTTCTTTTACATTTTGAGGTTCAGTGGAGGATAGTAATGCTAGATAGCTTGAGGTCCCTCTAATAGTTCTTCTTGTTTGTACACCTACCTCTTTTTCCCTTAAAATTTGGTTTCTGGATGATTTTTTTGAACAGACAATCCCTTGATATGGGCATGCATGATTCCAAAGGGCTCTATATTCTCCCACAAAATGATATGCCAGCGTCCAGAGACCATTTTTCCCATTGTTGTTCCTGCGCCCCTAGGATTTGAGCCACTTTTTTAGGCCCAAATCCTAGGTCACTACCCTGAGATAAATGACACCTCCAGAACAGAAAGATAATAGTGGAATGATGATACAAATGTAATTACTTGAACAAGGGCTTAACTAGACCCCTATTAACCATGAAAAGCATTTCGTCAAACATATCACAAATATGTAATCTACATGAGTAAATAACATATCTAAGCATAGGGGTCTCATAATTATCTAAGAATCACTAAGAAGTATTTTTCCCTTATATTACTAGTTTTGTTATCATCTATTAGATCATAGATACATTATGCATTCATTTACCAATCAAAACATAAGGAGAGCCATACATCATCACTATCATAATACATTCTTATAACCAACATAATAACAATAGAAATATCAAGGATACATTAGCCATATAATCCACATATAAACTAGTACATTTACACATAAGATACAAAGGAAAGAACCTAATATTAATGAATGGAAAAGACAACCCGGTATGGGACTACAATGTTCCACCTTACCATAGAATGGATGAGCCAATTCTATCTTCATCCACTCACCCCCATGCCATATTCCAAGCATGAATGTGGGACTCACACCAAAAGAACCAACCAGGGAACCCTGAGGCTAAACCACCTCACCCTCATTAATAGAAACCAGGCTTTACTGTAATCAACACTGAATCACTAGGCAAACATAATAAACATGTAATAACATGCTTGATCGTGGTCTCCACGAGATCACTAAGCCAAAATAGTCATGGATTCTACCAGATCTATGCACCTACATCATGAGGAATTTTCCCGTCTCCTACTCTCCCAGGCTTTATCTTGATCCACAGTCCAATCTAGGGATCACTAGGCCCTAAACCAAGACTCCACCCTCTAGGCTTTACTGTATATCTTGCCATTCACTGACAAGGATTCCTAGGCCTAATCAAGGGTGACCACATCTGAGCTTTACCGTATATCCCTCCATTAACTGGTCGAGGATTCCTAGGCCTACTGAGGCACACAATACCTAGCTCTACTGCAACCCACAGTTTGGTTCAGGGGTCACTAGGCTAGTGGCTTTACCGCAATCCACATTACAGTTCAGGGATCACTAAGCCATTTTTTATTTCTTTCGTAGATCCACCTCACTGAGCCTCAAATCCATCTGGCAATCCAACTCAACCAAAACATGAGAACCCCATCATACCATGGGTATCTAGAAATGGCAAGGCTATGTTGAATACATTGTCACACCTAGAAAAACCCATGCTATAACAACAAAAGAACCACATGCAATACCATGCATGCCAAATCTATCAAGGAAAACAGACATGCAAATTGATACCTGCAAAGAATCCTGTTATAGCTACTTCATATTTCTCTTCCTTTCTCACTCCTTCCTTCCTCTTGCATTCTTTTCCTTTCTGGATCCAATGCCAAAGTGCTCCAATAAAACTCTAAGTGTCCAAGAGTGAGTGAGAGAGAGAGTATAATGAGAGAGATCAAAAACTGAACTAACAAAAGGTCTATGAACTGAACCTCAGAAACCTTTTTATCAATAAATGCCTCATGCCTTTCCGAAGCCTTTGCCTTTGCATTTTCCAAATCCCTTTAGCCATAATAACTGAAATGAACACCCACTAGGATGTTTTTCCCACTAGTAAACTTGGAATACATGTCCCATGCCCGTGGTCTTATATATCTTTACACGAATTTTTACTAGGGCTATTACAATGGGTCACCCAGAAATGGGCCTTTTGGATGCCCAAATGTTCCAAATATGACTGTCATGTGTCTACCCCTCATTGGCCTATGCTAGCGTCATCATTTCCATCATTCGGACCAATTGCATGCTGCCACTTGTCTTATCGTAGGAGAGAGAAAGGGGGACATAGATACCTATTTTGCGAGCAAATCATTTGTTAATTTTTTCAAGGTTTCCCAGCCATTTTCTTTGATTCTGCATAGGTTTCCATCATGAAAAATCTCCTTTATGTTGCCTCTTTGTCATCCCTCCGAGATGAATATTCAGACTAACCCTCAACAGTTTGAATTGTTTGAGTGGGGGCCTTCCACTCAGTTATTTATTGGACGACACTCTACTGGCATGTCCTGTTGCAACCATCCCTTAATGCTTCTGCTTGTGTGACCTTTGCAATACTCTAGGGTACAGCCATCGGGGTAAGTCTGTCGGGATGATTTCGCCACTTTTGCGTCATCCCTCTCTTTCCATCCCAACACTTAAACTTGTGTGCTATAACCATACAATTGGGGTACATCGACTGGGTGGGCTTCGCCTGAGCCAATAAAACGCTCCCTGCTATTGCGATGTCCATCCATGTTAGCTCAAAGATATATATAGCGGCTCCACCAACCTTGCTGCTAGGTTGGTACTTATGCTAGCTTTGGATATGTTCCAAAGCTCATCCAACCACCTCTTATCTCCGTTATCTTTGACTTGAGGTCACCAAACATTGATTGGTTTTATCTTTTGATCTAGGAGGCCATTTTTAGACATTCATATACCAATGGAAGGATATTTCAGAGATCATTCCATATGGGTGGGATTGACCTATGTTTGAGGGAATCTGTTGCACCAAAACATTTTCCAAAGTCTATGGACCACTCTCATCCATGCTTCTCCTTTATGCTTCTTCTTTGAAATGGATCTCTTGAGGCCTTCTTTGACACTTGTGCCACCTATTGACACCAATGGACACCATGTTGTCATCACCCTATTACCATTAATGAAAATGTATTTCCAACACCTTATTCAATTTATAGTGAAAAATATTCAATGAATCTATGATGTTTGCGCTTCATCGTTGTAGTCTGACTACTTCATCAATGCGTGGGAAAAATATGCAAGAACTTTAGTACGAACTTCTAAGACTTGGACCTTTAATGAATGTTTCATATCTGAAACCCTCTGTCGAATGATGTGATTTACTAGATGGCTTTGTGTTATTTACTTAAAAAAGTTTCCCATCATTTAATGAAGACATTCGACTTCAATATAGCATGAAATATTATCTCATTCCATGCATACCATCATAACAAATGTTTATTCGTTCTGCCAACAACATTTGTTTCTTAGTTGAAATGCAAAGATTTCATAGCATAATTGCAATTGATCTCAGGGTTAATTCTTTCGGCACACTAGTTGACTAATCAAGTCCCTATCAATCATCCCACAACCTAGGAATAAACAAGAATAAATGAAGACCTCACTCAAATGTTAAAATCACATGATGCCATAAAGTTATAATGATGCCACAAAATAATGTTGTAGAGATGTGCCCAACTTTTGCTTGAATTTCACCTCAGCTTAGTGTGAATACTTATCAGGTCACAGGTTTGAGTCAACATATCTTGGTGCTTGACAATTTGCCTCATAAACCAGCGCAAGGCTAAAAAACTCTTTATGGTTTAATCACAGAGTTATATTGTAAACAAAAGATGTGTTAATTTAATAGCCTCAAGAAGGAAACTAATGTAAGGGTGGCATTCAAAGTCCATTGAAACCCTTTGGTAAACCATCACTTGTATAAATGAACCTATTTATCAATGTTATGCCTCAAAGTTAGTTCATCAGAATGTGAGCTCCAAAACCGTTGCACAAAGATTTTCCTCCTATAATGAAGCTAGAAAACCCATGAATTCCATCCAAGAAAATAAACCGTAACCCGAAATTTTTTGAGGCATATGACCTTTTCACAATATTTTCAAGATTCCACAAGTGCTACAGGATTAATGAGTCATATGCCTCATATAACCATAGAAAACATTGCATTATTGAAGAGGAAAACTTCCTTTTTATAGTCGTTAAGAAGGTTTCATAACAAAAATGACTTGAATAAATGTGAAGGGAAAATTTCAAATTTCAAATTTTGGGGCTATGAATTTCGACCATAAAATTGAAATTTTAGTTTTGAATTGGAGCAAAAAAGATGCCCTCAATGAATTACTTTACCCACTAAACATTTAACTTGACTTTTTATCAAAAGTTCCTCTATTTTTTCCAAATCATCTAGCTTATGGGGGTATTGACCTCAACAAGGGGGCTTCATTCTTGAAGAAGCATATCTCCCAAACCGTGAGCGCTCTCCTGGCGTGCCATATACCACTAGAATCAACATGATGAGGAACATCAACTCACATTGGTCACAAAGGTAAATTAACTAGTCTTTGTCCTAAAAAATCTTCAACAAGTGTGGGTCTATTTGGAGCGTCTAGGTATTTTTTGGTTTTCAGCCATTTGGAGTTTCAATTCATACAAACTAAAAAACTATTAAGAGCATTCAAAACCCAACATTGGTATCAATGAAAAGACCATTCAACAACAGTAATAATTTGAATAAAGCTATAATTTAGATAATTTTTATGATTTGCTTAATTTTAACAATATAAGATCTATTTTAAGTAAGTGATTTGATACTTATCTACTTTTATCAATAATTTAATTTATATATTCGTGTTAATATAAATATGAAAATTATTACAATAAAAATTTATTACATTTCTATTATAAAATAAAATAAAAATCAAAACCTTAAACTAAAAACATAGTCACTTAACCCTCAACATTAATAAATGTGAAAATATTACTAAATAAATACAGTATAATTAAATTTAATATTACATTCAAAATATTTAAATGATAGATAGAGTGTATTTCTCATATCCATGAAAATAGAACAACCCTACTTGAAAAGTAAACATAAATCAAAGATACTTTTATTGAACAATCTCCGGATTGATCGAAGAAAAATCGAAGGATCCACACTAACCTTCCATATATTAATTGATTAGGTCCTCAAATACCAATACCATAATGAATCATCCCATGAATGTGATATGAATAACTTATGTAAAAAGACATGCACAATTAGAGCTCATTCACATAAATGAAGTGTATTCTAATGGAATCATTGTATTTACTAGCTTGAATATCGCAATGTACATAAAAGCCGTCATTGCTATTCGTTTTAAAAAGTAATGTAATGTGTTACTTAAACCATCCCATCCTTAACAAAATATAAACAACCTGAAATTCTAGACCATTTATTTGTTTTTAGATATTAGTACTCCACATTAATTTAGATATAAAAGACATTAAAATATTGCATTTTATAAGATTGTAATTTTGCTAATGTGAATGATTTAATAACATTCTAGGAAATAAAAGCATTGAAAAATATGTACAGCGTTGAGAAAGTAGGATTTTAATTAATGCGTTACCAACCACTTCATAATTCTTATGATTATTTGGTATTTCAATCATATCGTGTCACATTAATGGTTAGTATTTTAATAAGTCTATGGGATGGTTATTTGATTTTAATAGTATATTCGCAATATCACAGTACAGGTATTAAAATAATAATAATAATAATAATTTTGTTTATTAAATTAATTGAAATTTTATTAATAAAAATTATTTATTTATTTTAATTTAATGTAGAATATTTTATGAATTATATCACATTATATGAAAAATTATTCAAAATATTGAATTAATAATTTGTATCAATTTATTTTAAATATATTGACATGATCTATTTTGTTATGTTTTAAAACTGTTAATTTTCGATTTATACAACCACTTATATATTTATGAAAACTGTTTCTAATTTAACAGTTTTTTATACACGAAATGGGTATATATATATATATATCCAGAAAGAGGGGATTTATATATATATATATGTGGAAAGAGGGGATTAATCTTATTTGAACATAATTTTATAAAATGGATTTAGTGGCTAATTATTATATTGGTTTTGATCAAATTTATAATGCCTAATTATTACATTATTTTATCTATGATATAGCATTGTAATATTGGTCTCCAATATCCTTACTATTATGGAAATTAGGAGTTCAATCAGGCTTCTCTTTATACGGAGATTAGTTTGCAATAAACAAATCACTTCACTTTTAATACTCTGGTACCTCAAATTATTAGAATATTTGAAAATAGCTTTTCGTAGAGTTTTAGTATTTAACACGTATCAATCCATTGTTATCTAGAATCAAGGATGAAAGTATACTAAGTCGATGGATGTTAAGAGGGAATGAGAAAGGAGTGGTATCAATATATTTTTGGCTTAAATCTCACTTACCATGACTCCCTCAAAGATGATGAGGAAGATGTAATCCTCTAGTTCAAAAGCAAAGCCTTTGGGAATTATATTGCAAAATTATGATATGAAATTAAGATATGGTAGAAAATAAAAACTATTTAGAAATAATAGTGGAAATCCATATTGAAATTGAATAGTGCTTTATAAAAATCTAACTTGGAACCATAGCTAAGAAAGAGCGAGTTAGATCTATATCTACAATGAAACCACAAACAAATTAGTATAGCAATACCCAAACTAGAAACAAGAATGAAGCATTAAATATGACTGATGGTAAAAAAGAGAGCCTTTATTAGCTTGCTTTAAAAGAAGGTGTAAGGACAAATCATATTTTAAGGATTGTAGCATGGTTTTATAACTTGTTTAAAATGAAATGAGATTTCAAAGCAAGAAATTCATTCCCATTCAAATTTGACGCCAAATTTAATTTGCTTAGGAAGGAAAATACAGCCAACCATACCAAATTACACAAAATAGTAAAAAAATCAAATAAATAATCACGGGCATTTCTGATAAAGTAAAAAGTACTCGTTTTTGAATTAAAAGCACTACATTCCTTCAAATATACAATTAAACAAATACTAACAACACAATTGAATTTTAATGTTTTAAATAATATATAAAAATATTTTAAATTTGGGAATTCAAAATAATCATAAATTTTATAAAAGAAAACAAAAAAAATTAAAATATATTATGTAATATAATTAAAAACCTTTTAACTTTGGTTATTTTTTATTATATATATAAAAAATAATTAAAAACTAAATTCCCAAAAGAACTTATGTTCCGATAAGACTGGAAAAAAAAAAGGAGAAATAGCCCTGAAGGAACAAGTGAAGATATTAATAGTCAATATATCTGAAAATGGAAATAGAATCGCTATACAATAAAATGATAAAATTCTATTATTAATTTTCACATTATTACAATATTTGAAGTATTATAAAGTTAATAATTTTGAAGTAATATAATATTAATATTTAGTGTTGTTTTTTTTAAGGAATATAACATCAAATTTAATTTTCTGTAACTTGATAATGGTGTGAGTGTGAAAATAGAAAGAATCTATATTAAAACATAATATGGATTTTAGGTTTTTTTTTTTTAAAACGCATATTCTTTTCTCCTCTAGTTAGTCAAGGATGTGCTGGTTAGGGAAAAAGAAAGTGGGTTTCCAAAAGGAAACATTCCATAACCTGGAAGTGTAAACAAGACGCATTATATTTGTATATTGATTTTTTAAAATAAAATTTTGCATGTTAGGAAGGAAAAACAAAATCGGTGTGTAAAATATATTCCGGCATTGAAGAGATACAGTGAGTGTGCGTGACCCAGACACATTATATATTTGTAATATGATTCTTTTCCTTTGCAAAAAAATGAGATTCTGTAAAATCTGGTTTGGGAATGCCCATGAAAAGTGTTGTATTGCCTTATAAGATACAAGATACAGTGCGAAGAGGAAAACAATGCTGCAAGATGATTACGATCGGGTTTATAATGTAAACGGTTCAATGTGTCACTTCAAAACTACTCAACGATGGTGTCACGTTTCGTTGACGAAGGCGTCACATCACCAGCCTCTGCTAACGCCGTGGTCAACACTGAAATCTTATTTACATCTCTCTCCGGCTTTCTCTCAATCCGCTCATCTCCCTTCTTGCTACATTTTGACTTCGCCTTCACATAACCGTCAGTGGTACTGTTATCTTTATTCATCTGCCGCACAATGGTAGTGTTGAAATACTAATTTCCCCTGCTGCGTACCATTCTCAGAAAAACCAGTACACTTCCCAGCACAAATTAAAACAACAGACGTGGACTGCAGTTTTGTCAAAGTAGTTTTCCCCATAATGTAAACTTCAGCAGATAGAGCCGTGCGATATGGATGGGCAGCTGTTTGATTGAATGTACAGGTCTGCAGCAAATTAATTTGACGAGAACTAAAAGCCTTTTGTTTGACCACCAGTTTCAGTGAAGTAATTGATGTATTTATTCTAGTTGGCAAAGTTGGTAAAAATAGTAAACAACAGGTTTTATTGCGGACATGGGGAATCTACCGCAACATCCAAAAATCTCAGGAATTAGATTTATTTGTCGGCTGCTCCATACCTTGTTTTAATTTCCAGTCTTGTCATAATAATTTTAAGCAGTTTTTCTGGTGTGTTGTTTTAATGTAATGAGCAGCAGCATAGAAGATGAGTGGTAACAGTGTTAATCTCTTAGCAATGTAGCGCAGGAGCGCTAAAATGTAATTTCTGTGTTTTTGAGAAAGAATGTGCAGCAGCACGAGCTCATATGAATGAAGCCTCTTTGCACAGCAGTGCAAGAGACTGGAATGAAATAAAAAGAGAAGCGCAGCAGCGTAGAAGTGTGAATGCAAGATGCAGTGATAAAGAGCAAAGGAGAGCACGTAGCAGCATGAAGAAAAATGTCTCCAGAATAGTGAAACGCACAGCAGTGCAGAGTTGAATGTAATTTGTTTTATGATTGTTTGCTGTGAGAAAGGGTAGAAACACAGCAACACAATTTTTTTGTTGTTTGCATCTGAAATGCAAGTGAAGCACAGCAGCGGTGCGATTGTAATCAATGAAGGGGAGCACGCAGTGCGTATTTTTGTTGTTTAATGTGAAAGGAATGCGCAGCAATGCAAGGCTAATTTAAGAAGTTGTTTTATACACAACAGTGTAGTGCTGAAACAACAGTGCTGAGATAGAGTCGCTGAAACAGAGTGCTGAAACAGCGGTGCTGAGATAGAGTTTTTGTAATGGAATATGCAGCAGCATAAATGTATTGAGATTTTTACACACAACAGTGTAAAAGTTCAAAACAATGTTGAGATAGAGTTTTTTGTAATGGAATATGCAGCAGCATAAATGTATTGAAATTTTTACACACAACAGTGTAAAAGTTCAAAACAGAGACAAAGTATTTTGCTTGTTTGTAATGCACAGCGACGCAGACACAGCAGTGTCAATTTGCAGGGATACACAGATTGAAGTGTCTCTGAAGCAGGCATGTTGAAATCCCTCTGTTATGAGGAAAATGCTCTTAAGCATAGATTAGTGAATCCCTCTTTTAAGAGGAAGATGTTTTGTAACAGCAGTTGTGAAATCCCTCTGTGTGAGGAAGATGTTTTTGTATCAGTTGTTTTACTGTATCAGTTTGTTTATCAGTTGTTTTACTGAATACAAGTTAAGTTTCAGTTACTGTTTCATCAGTTTCTGTGTTGCCAAGCATTACTCTGTTTTCCAGTTTTATTTTAAAATATCAGAAATTTTCTGTTGCTGCAACACCACGATCAACGTTGCTGCAACACCGAATCCTGTTGCTGCAACACCAAGTCCAGAAAACGAAATTTACAGTTTTCTGTGCAGAAACAGAGTAAAAACAAAGCATTTTTTTTGTGTTGTCTGTCTGTTAAGGAATTTAGCAGAAAATTCCAACAAGTAGCATCCCACCCTCTATCGCTTATCGCAATCCCTCAGAAAGGAAACTGAAGCGAAGTGCCACTGGAACACAACCCAACCATTTGGCCTGCATGTAACGATACTTCCTCCACGGTGGAATGCAAATTCCTCGCTCTCTCAGCGATCTTCTGGCTGCGTTGCACATGATCTTCACGATCCCACATAACTTCTCTGCTTTCCCCACGAACAGATTCGGAACCTTCTGCAGTAGGGCATTGTATTCGTCAATAGGTCGGGTGATTTCGAATTGTGCCCTGAAATCGATGTCCATGAACAAACGCTCGTTTTTCAATTTCGATCCCTCGGTAATCACATCAATGAACTTGTAATCGCCTGTACACCCAAACCCACACTGTTGGAACTACTACACCTACATGCAGACTCTAAGTTAGAGCATGCAACTACATGCAACTGCATGTGGACTCTTAGTTAAAGCATGCAACTACTACAGATCTACATGCGGACTCTTAGTTAGAGCATGGGATTGCATGCAAGATTCCTTTTGCATGACTTACTCCTTGATTTGCTCCTTCTTTAACTCCGCAACTGACTAGTTATCTCTGGAACTT
>APFE030467742.1:176117-208054 GCA_000404065.3 Pinus taeda | reverse complement strand
CCTCCGTGTTTTTGGCTCTCGAGCATGGGCCTGGATCCCCTCTGAAAAGAGGAAAGCTCTTGATCCACAGAGCATTGAGTTCGTCTTTGTTGGATACCCTGATGGTGTGAAGGGATATCGACTCCTCATTCCCTCTACGGACAAGCTCATCATTGAGCGAAGTGTCAAATTTGAGGAAAGTCTTTCGCATGCACCTCAGTCGCCGCATGCAGACACTTTTTGTCTACCTCATGTCCGAGATGATGACTCAGTGCACTCAGATGCAGATACAGATCATACAGATGCCGAGGAAGAGCATGCAAATGCAGAGACAGAGTCTTCAGATACAAATCTAGTGCATGCAAATGATGATCCACATCCAAGCCCAGATCGGGCTTCGAGCAGTGAATCATATTCCCCTGTCATAAATCAGAGAACAAGGAGCTTACGGGAGATATATGCACAAGACCAACCAGCTGCTAGAAATGGTCTTGTGGGGGATAATTCTGATCTGCAAAGGACTAGCTCAGAGTTTATTGAGTCTCCTCTTGTCCTTGTTGCCACTGAACCATCGCCCTCCTGGCATTGTCATTTGGTTCAGTCTTCTGATCCACAATCTTATGCTAAGGCTGCTGGGCATCCATCTTGGGAGTTCGCCATGGAGGAGGAGTATAACTCCCTCCTTGAGAACCAGACTTGGGATCTGGTCCCCCTTCCTTCAGGAAGGAAACTTGTTCGATGCAAATGGGTCTATAGGACCAAGAGTGCTGCAGATGGGCAAATCACCAGACGGAAAGCGATGCTAGTAGCTAAAGGCGTCCAACAAGTGCATGGCATTGATTATGCCGAGACCTTTGCACCAGTAGCAAAGATGGATTCCATACGCCTTACACTTGCCATTGCAGCTGCCCAACGGTGGGAAGTACATCAGATGGATGTGAAGAATGCCTTTCTTCATGGAGACCTATCCAAGGAGATCTACATGGAGCAGCCACATGGTTTCATTCAGGATTCATCTTTGGTCTGTAGACTAAAGAAATCTCTTTACGGCCTTAAGTAGGCCCCGAGAGCTTGGTACGCGAAGATGGATTCTTTTCTCTTATCACAAAACTTTGAAAGATGTAAGTCTGATCCGAATGTTTACATGCTTAGGACACATGATTCTCTTCTTATCTTAGTTTTGTATGTAGATGATCTCCTAATCACTGGCAGCTCGGCTTCAGCCATTGCTACAGTTAAGAGGGCCTTGCATGATAGGTTCTTGATGACGGACATGGGTCCATTACACTTCTTTCTTGGTCTTGAGATTAGCCAAGATGCCACAGGCATCAAACTCTCTCAGGCTAAGTATGCACAAGATCTCCTCGAGAGATTTCGCATGGCTGACTGCAAGCCAGCACCGACTCCTTTTCTGTCTGGGGTCCGCCTTGAGGATGGAGGTGACACTCCATTAGTTGACAGCACTCTCTACTGACAACTA
Source organism: Pinus taeda (assembly GCA_000404065.3). NCBI lineage: Eukaryota > Viridiplantae > Streptophyta > Pinopsida > Pinales > Pinaceae > Pinus > Pinus taeda. Next base: position 206,595 of record APFE030467742.1, on the reverse strand, counting down.
GTGGGGAGCTTATTGTACCTCACCCACTCCAGACCAGATCTCTCATATGCAGTCGGGGCAGTTTCCAGATACATGCAGGAGCCGTATGAACTACACTGGAATGCTGCCAAACGCATCCTCTGATATGTGCAGGGCACCATCACCTTCGGGATTCACTATGCAGCAGGCAGTGCATTGAATCTCCTTGGCTTCACAGATTCTGATTGGGCAGGAGACAACATTGATCGCAAGTCCACCTCCGACTATTCACTCAGTCTAGGATCTGGCCCTATCTGTTGGTCGAGCAAGAAGCAGGCTGCTATTGCTCTCTCTTCCGCTGAGGCCGAGTACAGAGGAGTAGTCAACATCACCATTCAGGCTCTGTGGCTACAACACTTCCTCACTGAGTTGAGCGTTCAGTTCCGCCAGCCCATTGTCATCTGGTGTGACACCCAGAGCACTCTCAAATTTTGCAGGGATCCAATACAGCGGCAACAGACGAAGCACATAGAGATCCATATGCACTACATCAGAGACTTAGTACATGATCGGGTCAGTGATTTGCAGTTCTGTCCCTCAGCCGAACAGACTGCAGACATCTTCACCAAGACATTCACTGAGCAGAAGTTTCGCTCTCTGCGTGATCATCTTGGAGTGAAGGACATAGTTGCTTAGAACCTGTCTTTTTTTTTCCTCTTTTCTTTTGATTACATTATATTTTGAGGGGGGGTTTTTCCCATGAAGTTTTCCCTCTTTCCTCGATTTTAATACATGTTGCATTGTATTTTGGGTGACCTTTGGCCTTAGTTGTCGGGGCTCATTTTCTATTTTTTCCCATAGTGGTGTTCAGGGGGGGTGTTGGAACTACTACACTTACATGCAGACTCTAAGTTAGAGCATGCAACTACATGCAACTACATGCAACTGCATGCGGACTCTTAGTTAAAGCATGCAACTACTACAAATCTACATGCGGACTCTTAGTTAGAGCATGGGATTTCATGCAAGATTCCTTTTGCATGACTTACTCCTTGATTTGCTCCTTCTTTAACTCCGCAACTGACTAGTTATCTCTGGAACTTGTTGTAGGTGTTGAGTCTTCTCATTGATCACCACTATAGTTCATTACCTTGGGATCTTCACCCACTATAGTTCATTACCTTGGGATCTTCACCCAGTAATGCTATATAATGAGCATTATAACATATTTTCTAATGAATCATTCTTTTCTTCTTTCAATTTTCTTTTAATGTTTTTGCTCTGCAAAGCTGTGTGTTGAACCTTTACTAGCTAAATTCATCTGTGCAGGTTTTCTAACACATTTACACACACCATGTCTCTCCCACATGAAACCAAAACATAAGAATGACAACAATTATTAAATCTAAATGTGTTGTGTTTATAGTGATAATAACCAAAAAAGAGGATCAACCCTCTCTCGACACAATCACGGTTTTATGAGGAAACCGTAGGTTAAAAGTTAACTAAAAAAGATTAATAGTTAAACCGTAGAGGTGCTAGGTATTGCTATTTGGAAAAGACATAATACTGACCTGAAGGATGTCCAATCGTTTGATCCCACCGTGATTTGCAGACGGCCGCGTTGTATCCTGCTAACCGGAGACTCTCCATTACGAATCGGCGAGAACGACTCTTCTGCTCCGCATTCTCCACAACATTAAAGCCCGCTTTTCTCTCAGCTGTCGCTACAGCTTTCTCTGCATCTCGCAACACACGCATCTCAAAAGCAGAGCTGCTGCTACAGGAAACACACTGTACACTCACCGAAATCTAGTTAGGGGTTTTAATGAAATTTATTACTTACCTCCGCCGCTGGCTAGTAAACACTAAAATTGGCGTATTAACAGAAAGACAATCGTTGTGGCTAGTGCAGTATCTAGAACCAGCTATGAAACATTCAATTTGAAAGATAGAAAATGAAATAGCACGCTGGGGAAAGATCCTTCAAAGTGTTCAAATTAGAGGGTTAGAAATAATTTGTCATAAGGGTTCAGCAGTACAGAGTGAGAAATAATTGGTAATAAGGGTTTCTCCCTCTGTAAGATGTTGATAACTATAATGTTTCAGGGATCTTCTCCATGATAAGGTCTGTTGCGGGATGGTCAAACGAAAGTCTAAAACCAATGATTTCCCCTGGAGCTGACAACCTATATAGGGTTTTATGTAAACTAAAATGTGTCGAGTACAAATAGCCCAATTCTCAAGAGAGCTACGAACTCTCTATATGGGCAGCGTTTTTGTCAACAAATTCCACAGTAAAGAGGAATTATGAGAAAAGGAGGAGGCCAGAAAATGTGAAAACGCAAATGAGTATGGCTGATATACCTCCAGTATCTCGCAGAGCTGTTCTCTGAAAATCGCCATGAAATCTCGAGGATTTGAGGCCTTGGCATCGTCTTCGCTGTCTTCTGTGAAATTGGAAGGCGAACATTCTTCGTGTGATCCATGCCGGTTGACAATCCCATGTCCGTAAACAATGTCGATGGCATGGTCACTACCGCTGGTGCTACTGCTGCAGTGAGCGGCCATGGTCACTAATGAATCTTGGCCTGATAGCTTCATTAAGGGGGTCCGTTGGCACACTTGGCTTTGATGGGTTCTAAATGTGAGTGGAGTGAGGAAATACGCACGTTGGGTTTGTGGCATCTCTCAGGCTTGCTTGATGTTTGCAGCAGTGTCCAGAGTTTTCAGGTGCGGCTGCTCGCTTGCGATGGAGGTCGATGCCGCAGGTTTGAACTTTGAAGGCGAGACCGTTCGCTGAATTTACACCGCCCAAAAGTCTGAGGATGACTATAAAGTACTGTCAGGTGCGTGGGCAGGAAGTTGCCAAAGGGCACATTCTTCGGAACCTTGGCTCTTCGCGTAGCGAGGGGTCAAAGCAAGCTAATGCAATATGTAAAAGCGTTCGGTCAATAAGTTAAATACTATAATTCTCAGTGCTTATCCACACTAACAATATTATGAAAGCGGTGTAGAATTTGGTTTAGTGAAACAGTTCAAACGTTTGGTGATGGGTTAAATATTAATCTTCAAAGGTTCCAACTAACAGCGGTACGGCAGGAGTGTATATATAATTTATTTAAAATATTATTTTCAAATTAAATGAAATAACACTAACACCGGTCCTTTCCTCCTTGTTGATCGTTTAACTTAAATGTTGCAAATTTCTCTTTATCACACAAATTTTTCCATGTACTAATTCTGCACTGTTATTCCCAGTTATGAAATCTGCACTCAAAAATTAAAAAAAATATTCAAAGTCATTTTCATTTAAAAAAAAAAAAAATGACATTTAATTTACAAACATCAATAACTTATATTTGAAAGATTTTAATTTATAAAAAATATATTATATATTTAATTTTTAATCAAATTTTAAAATATTAAAATTAAATTTTATAAAATATATATAATATATATATATTTTATATATATATATATATATATATTATATATATATATTTTATAATATATATATATATTAATCTAAATTCTTTATACTTATAAGAGAGATAATGAAAAAAAAATCAATCATAGATTTTTATATCTAAATTATTTAGAGGTAGGATAGTTAATGAAAAACAAATTATATCTTATCATTCTACATTTTGTGATAAATGAGAAAACAAAGCAATTATAAATTTTCTATCAACATTTATTAAAAAGTTCATAGTGAAACTTGGAATCTTAAATAAAGGTATTGATTTAACAATTTAATAATAAAATTTCGATTAATAATATTATTTGAATCGAAGTTTACATTATAAATACTTATTTTAAAATAATTTGATTTAACAATAACTATTTAAAAAAAATCGATTAATAATATTATTTGATGATTAAGATATTTTGGAAAATCACATGAAGGATTATTGGTTGACGTGAACCTCAATATGGTTTTATCATCACGACCTCAATATGGGTTTATCATCACGACCGGGGTAAGGAGCAGGATCAACAGATTCCTAAAATTAAGAGAAATTTTAAGAGATGTCATTGAAATTCAAAAGATGAATAAGACTCTTAACAAGGACAATGGATGGAAGTTAAGTAGTTTGTGGGTTCCTTCTCTTTGCTCTTAACCCGCTGCCCTTGGCTCTATTAGTTATTATGTCCCATTCTTTGGTTTTTAATTGTTTTGTTTTATTTTAATTTATTTTATTTGATTATATAATTTTTTTATTATATAATGCTCATTATTGTATAATACTCATTAATAAAATAATATTAACTCTTTGACTAATTCAAATCACTTTTAAGTAAATGGTCATATTATAATCTATTATCTATTATATATATATATATATAATGTTTAAATTTCTTAAGATTATTTTTAAATAAATAAAACCAATATAATTTAGTTATAGAAATTCTTTATATCACATTTAAGAAAATAGTGATATTATATTAATATTTAAAATATTATTATATTTTTTATAGAACAAACAAAAAATTAAATAAATAAATAAATAATAGTAATAATAATATAATAAATAATAATTAATTAATTAATTTTCAAAAGTCAAAGCTACAACGCCAATCTCGCCAAGAAAGACGAGGAGCCAGACAAGTAAAAATTAAGAAAATTGTAGGTCCGATAGACCAATTTAGTCTCAGTGGACGTTAACCATCATCATCATCATCATCATAATTATTGACTAAATCAATGTTTATCTCTTAAACACTCTTTATCATTAATTATTTTTTTGAATGTTGGATACTGATCATTGCATCTCTGAGATATATTTTTAAGAATTTGTTGATCTTGTACATTGAGGTTCGAAAAGCGTCAAACAATAATCCTTCATGTGATTTTCCTGAAGATCTTAATCATTATATCATGAATCATAGAAACATCCAATCTTAAATATTATTTGAATCAAAGTTTACATTACAAATACCTGTTTCAAAATAATTTGATTTAACAATAACTACATTTAAGAAAAATGAAAGAGACTGAAAAAAGTAAAATGAATATAAAGTGAAAAGTTAAATATTTAATATTAAAAATAAGTTAGGTACGTTGGTTAATATTTTATTATTATAAATTGATGCTTTATTTTGTTTTTAGTATACATTAACCATTATCATCATAATTATATAATAATTTATATATATATATATATATATATATATATATAATATTTTGATGTTTAATAAAATGGGTTTTTTCATAAAAACTATATATTTTTTAAAATAATGAATTTTATAGATTGCTATTTAAAGAAAATCATGTGGTAAGTATTATTATGATTTAAGAATATGTAAATTATGGTTGTAATTTTTAATATATATTATTTTTTATAATTGAGATTTCATATATGGTTAGATTATATTTTATGATTACTTGTTTTTTAATTTTCTCAATTACTATATATCTATTTTTAATAGGTTTACTTATCACTTTGGTACAATTGATTGTGATATCTTGTTGTTTAATATTTGCGAAGACATCAACCATGATGACTTTTAAGATTTTTGTATTATAGTTTTAACCTATATGTGATGTTGTTAATGTTCTTAATAAAAAGTATTGTAATATTATTACAAATTTTTGAGTGATATGAGCTATTGGAAGGAAGGAATATTGGGTAAATTATAATAGTTTATCTAATTGTTCTCCCAACCAAATTTATATGGGTAAATTATAATAAACTACGTAATAACTTAAAATTTACTCAATATTTTCCCTTACCCCCATATAAGTGGGGTCTCTTGTAGGGGTGGGAGGACATGTTTGATATATTATAATAACTTACCCAATACATATAAGTGGGGTCTCTTGTAGGGGTGGGAGGACATGTTTGATATATTATAATAACTTACCCAATATTTCCCTCTACCCCTGTCATATAAGTGGGATGAGGAATATTGGGTAAATTATTATAATTTACCCAATATTTCCTATAGCCCCACACTCTGAATATTTCAAATGGAAATTTATTCCTTAAGAAATTTGTTACACATGAAAAATCCCTCTTGCGGACAAGAGCGACCTCCCTAGAACCTTGACGGAAACTAGAAACAAGCAAGATAATTGAATTGACCTTTTCCCTAGGTTGAACTTGTTTGAATTATAAGAATTAAAGCTAATGGATGAGCCTCTTACATATTTCACGAAATGCTCGATGAAGATCCCTTGTTGTGATTCGATGAAACTATTCAATGCCTGATAAAACCTACAGACATAGACCATAAAAAGATCAAAAGAACATGCGCTATAATAATCCAAACAACTTAACCTAATGATCAAGGAGATTAGGAATTGAATTTTCCTTAATAAACATTATAAACAATTGTAAACCATTCATTGTTCCAATAAGACAAATCAATGGGATAAAGTGTTCATTTGTATTAATCAAATATTAAGAGGAGCCTTGCAACCTTCGGCCTGATGCCTTGAAGTCCCTCCCAAATACCTTCAATCTCCTCCTTAGATGACAATCTTTCCAATCTCAAACCAAAAGCATAAGTTTGTCTTCTCTGATTTCTGGCCTCCTCAATCCCTCTACCCTCCAATCATTTTATAGGACAAGAGGAAGAATTTTGAGATCCTAAAGAGGAGTATGAGAATCCTTCATTGAGGGATTAGGTTACCATGAGAAAAGGGATTAATATGCATGATATGAGGTTTATAGTTCGAATAGTCATCACCTGGAAGCTTTTAGTTGGGAAATATTCGACCAAGTATGTTTCTAGAATGTACTTTTTATTTTTACTTTCTTGAATTCACCTACATGGGTTTATAGTGGCAGACAATGTGCAGCTTTGTGCTGTTCTCAGAGTTAATTCCAGTGAATGCACGGAAAATTCTAGAAAAATTAGCGCAGGTGGAACTTAGCAAGGTGTGACAACTATTTTCCCCAAATTTCTCATCTACTTCAAGATATTTTGGGTTGTTTGACTTTTGAGGGAGTCGGTTCAAACATGTTCATGGATGGTAAAATGACCCATAAATTGATCAAGTATCATGGAGACAAATTGACATGTATTAGATTGCCTCCTAAAGTGCAAAGTCTGTAGAATAAGTGTTATAGATCTAACCTGCAAATATACGAAATGATACCAATATACCTAATAACTATAAATAATCACCAGAAATAACAAGATCTGAATATAGAAATCCTTCATTTTATTAATCAAACCCTTAAGGTAGGGCAACACCATACATTCACTCCTTAAGGAAGGAGAACACTCCACAAGCCATATGCATGTTCATACAATAATCCTTCGCATCTCTCAATGGGGAGTCTCTAGCCTCTATATAGGCCTCATACATACAATACCATGGGTCATTACCATGGTTCCCTCTATACCATCTATCTAATACCATGGGCTTATTACATTATTGCAAACTACTTGTGGTCCCTTACATGATACGGGTTAACCACCTTATTTATTACTATGGCCCATCCCATTATTACATTATTCCCTTGGGTAGCTCCCTTTGTACCCCATATTATCCCCCCTAGGTGTACTACAATAAGTTTAAAATATTGAAGCACTTTATCATTCCAAGGATCGGATCAGACGCAAGGGTCAGAAACCTGTAGGGAACATTCAAGGATTACAATGCAAATATGTATTAAAAATCATCTTTGAGGTAGGAATTCCCATACTCAGAGTAAAGAGAACTCAATGAATGAGCATGGAAATGACCAAAACCATATTGATGATAGACATAGTGTGGACGCAACCATTTATCTACATAATCATCAATATAAAATCTCCTCACAACCTAGATTGATGAAACTGGAACAAGGGTCTTGATATCCATCTCTCGATCCATAGTATGAATCTAACCATGCGAGTGAATGTTTCGAAGTCGAACATGTCAGAAACCACTTGATCACCGGTCAATGATGTGAACCATTAACAAGCGCGAGAGAAACCACCAACAATGATAATGGTTCTCAAGGTACTTCCAGTACAATCTATGAAGTGTGAATAGGTGATCTGAAGTCGAATAATCATAGAATCATTTGATCGAAGGCCAATAATGAGAATCCATCATCGAAAATGAGAAACATGCCATTCAGGCATGCAGGCTTCGAGGTATTGAACATTTATAGATTAACTTCCTAGATAATGAGCTTAATTTGATAGGAGGCGATCCATCGTAGGAAAGCCTACGACACAAAACATAATGTCAAGTTTTGAAAATAGTTTGCAAGGACTGACTCAAGGATGAACGACGTGATTGAAGGCTAGAATTTGCTAAGGGGTTTTGAACTAAGGTTGAACTTTTCTTGAACACATAACGACACGACAATTGACTTGACAAAATTTGACTTAATGATAACACCAAAAACCATGAATACTTTCAAATGAGGTTCGATTAATTGCAAGAAAAATGGATTTCCCAACCCGAATGTGAGTGTGACGGAGTGCCGTGCTCAAGAGAAACTTGCTACCTTTTTAAAAAATGAAAATGTAAAATGGACACCTTCTCCTAATTTCCCCCCACCATTAATCACAAGTACCTTTTTATTTTTTACAATCTTCAGGAGGATAACATATGCTTGGAATGTAAGCTCATCCTTTAGACGAGTCCATTGAAGTATTTTGAACGAACCTTAAGAAGAAATTGTTCGGTCCCATTATGCTTAACAGGTCCTATACTGTTTAGTTTTGACGAGTCCAGTAAACGAGTAATACGATGTCGTTTTCTTTTAAGAGTTTGAAATGGACACAAAAAGGAAATTCATTCAGTTCTTTTACTGTAAAATTTTAACGAGCCTGGAGAAAGTAAGGCTCGATGTTTTTCAATTTTGGAGAGTCATAAGAAAAACATATGTAGACTCCATCAGGTTCTTTTTCTTAAGTTTTGGTCTCTTAGGTCCAAAAAAGGATAAAATAATACAAGAGAGAAATCTATTGACCATGTTCGGTCAACATACACCTTTTTTGTAAATAGTCCTAACTTAGTCCATAAAGGGGGTAAACTTATACTGAGTGGATGGTTGTTCATTTATTGTTATGAGTTCAAACAAGCAAGTACTCGACAATCTTTTTGTTTTGAAAGAGTCTGAAAAGGGGAAAAGGGCTTAAAAGAGGACTCCATGATTTTCGCTTTTCATAATTTTTTAAGAGCATGAAAAGTGATTAAAGTCTGCTAAATAGTCAAAATGATTCATCCTCGCTCCATAACCTATCCTGCACATTTAAACCTAATAAATCGTCATAACTACTAAAAAAATGTCATTTTCCCTCTTAAAAGGTTCTAAATATAAAATGTAATATTTTTTAGCTTCAAGAAACCTATAAAAGCGGGAAAAGTAAATTATTTTCACCATTTGCATTTTTACCATTTGAGAGAAAAGAGAGGAGTTTTTCCCACCAGAATTTTAGGACTGATTCCGAGCTAATCGATGGATGAAATCACACACCGCTTCTTCCACGTAGAAGATATATCCTTAACTTAGCTTTTTGTACATTTAAATTTTCATTTTAAGCTTCCATTTATTTTTTTGGGGCAAAACTATGTTGCCATTATGATGTATGTGTTGTACTTGATGGCAACCCACTTGTAGCAGAATAAGTCTCTTGTATATGGTAACTAGATGAATCTATAGAAGAGATATCAGATGTGATGAAATGCATGATAGGAGTGTTTACAAGTATAATGAAATGCAGGGCAGCTTCAAGGAATCAGTTTAGAAACCAACTCACTCAGATGACAAATCAACAGTACTACAGGTTAATAGCACAGAGTTACAGATTAGACTACACAGAATGAAGAAGAAGAGGTATACGTAGGTTCACCATTGACCAAGCCGCGTATACACGTGGGTTCACTATATACAAGTCGCGTATATGTACACACGCACTTTCACAAAAGGAAAAGCACGTATACCTTAGAAAACTAAATGTTCGGTCCGAAGTATTTGGTCCATGGTATTTTGATCCATGCTATTGGTCTAAGGTATCGGGTCCGAGGTATTGACCCCAGGTATTTGGTCCAAGGTATTGGTCCTAAGTGGTTTTGGTCCATGGTATTCAGAAAGGCCTAAAACTATAAAAGGAGGAGAAGGTCATTAGGCTAGGGTGTGCAAGTATCGAATATCTGATATTGTGTGAGATCTAATATGCAGGTTATTGGCTTATGATGTCGTGCTAGATCTGAACCGAGGAAGAACCTTAGCATTTGATGAAGGATAAGATCTAATGGTGTATTAGGATCTTAAGGCTTGAAGTGAATTATCTTTATGTGGTTTGATCATATATCTGAATAACTAGCGCATGTTGTAATCTGTAAAAATGATGATCTCAGTATGATTGAAGTCCTGAATAGTAGTTATGTTTAAATCATATTTTACAGATCTGTATGCAGGTTCAATTCAGAAAAGAAGCGTATACACGCTCATTCTACATATCAAAATAGCGTATACATCATAAATTTGATTTGCAGATCTGTATGTTGGTTCGCCTTGAGGAAATCGTGTATGCATGTAAGTTCGACACATGGAAGTAGTGTATACCTTGTAAAATATATTTTAGTTGCTTTTGTTTGCTGTTGCAGTGTTCTGGGTTATTACTTGGGTTTTGGTTAATGTGGTTAATGTATTTTGGTGACAACATTATGAATGATCAGATTGATGGAGTGATTGATTGATTCGGTTGTGGTTGGTTCAAAAGGAGATTGGTTGATGAAGATATATTTGATAATGTTGTTGATGGATCGAGTCTAAAAATTTATGAAACGTGGTCCCTGGAAGATAAAGAGAAGTTTGTAGCCTTCTGTAGGTTGGCACCTACGTACTAGTAAATATATCAGCTAGTACAAGAGCTAGGGGGTTGTAGCTCCCTTCTAGTAAAAGCTGGAGAATGAGAGAAGGTTGTAGCCTTCTACAAGTATAATCTTGCGTACTAGTATAAGACTACACCAGTTAAAAATTGTAAACATAATTCTCTTATTGTTAAAAGAAGACAGAGACGATTGCAGCAGGTGGTTTTCACCCACATTGGGTTTCCACCTTATACCTTGGTGTTCATGTGTGTTTTTTATGTGTGATGATCTGTTATATTTTTATTGTACCTGGTTACTGTTTATATGGTTATGATACACATATTAAAGATCAATATATGATGAATTAACTAAATCATAAGTTTGCTGGATATACGCTAGTTGAACTAAACACAGTTGCATGTACATACGAGTTCCCTTAACTGAAGTAGCGTATATGAGTCTGATTATGGAAATGAAAAATTATTAATTTTATAATAATGATTCACCCCCTCTCAGTATTATTTCCAACAGTTGGTACCAGAGCAGGTCCTTCAGGAGAAGCTTGATCGCTTGAAGGAAGATCCATCATCATGAGTAATCAAGAAAGTGGGGGATCCATCAAACCGCCAACCTTTGATGGGAGCAACTTTGTTTATTGGAAGGTAAGAATCGCAACCTATCTTCAATCTCTTGGAACAGATGTCTGGGAAATCGTGGAAGGAGGATATACATTTCCATCAACAATTCCTACAGCAGGTAAAAAGCAATATGAAACCAATGCCAAGGTTGTCAATACATTGTTGGGAAGTCTGTCACAATCAGAGTTTGTCAAAGTTATGCAGCTCAAATCAACCAAAGAAATATGGGACAAAATCGTTTTATGCTACGAACGAGACTCTCAGGTAAAACGTGCTAAACTGCAAACTCTCATAATTCAATATGAAACCCTCAAGATGCACAATGATGAAAGTGTAGCTAGTTACTTCTTACATATAGATGAGATCATTAGTTGCATTAATAATCTAGGTGAAGAGATAAAGGAAGTTACCTTAGTTGAAAAAGTTTTAAGACCCTTATCTGCTAAATTTGAATCAAAAGTATTTGCCATAGAAGAAAAGCAGGATTTAACATATAAAATACTCATCAACAACATATAGCATAATCATCAAGTTAACTAATATAAAATAACTACAAGTTACTACCATGTGTGACTATGCAACACATGTGCTAATGATTACACTAATCAACTAGCATCTATCATATATGTTACCATTACATCAATAGAAAGAAAGGCATACACATAACCATAATGCATATAACAATATGTAACCTACATACCTTCATGCACAACATACAAACCTGTATGATGACATGCACTTACCCAGAAGTCCATTGTTGCAACTTCATTTTAATGATTTGCATCTCCTGCTTTATCTCAACCAAGTCATTACCATCATAACATACCAATAACATCATGATTACTTAATTTCATACAATGACCTTATGAACAACGATCTTCACCATGAAAATGCATGCATAAGAACATATAGACACCAACATGCATAACAAATGAACATACAGCCATACACTTGTGATGACACATTCCACAATAATGCCATCAATCTTCACATGGTGACATCACTAAAACCATGATCAACACCATGCAACTGCAATAAGAACATGGACTACAAGAATAAGAAACACATATGAAACTGACATGAATGCATGACCAACACATTGCCCATCCAATCCGAGGGGTGAACCATGCTCTAATACCACTCTGTAACACCCTCCTCCCACATCTACCCAAGTAAGCTGCCAACTGGGGTAAACATGTGACGAGAGGCTACTATGATGGGATTCAAACTCCTAGGTGACCTTAAGGAAGTGGAGTCAACAAAAACACACTACAAAGAGCTTCCACATTAGCAACAAAACTCCCAAGAGCCATCCCAACCACTCAGGTAGTGAGCCCCTAAGACCAACTAAGGTTTTAGACCATTAAACTCCTGGACAATCCCTTGATATGGGCATGCATGCATCCAAAGGGTTCTAGATTCTCCCACAACATGGTATGCCAGCGTCCAAAGACTTTTTTGCCCATTGTTGTGCCTGCACCCCTGGGATTTGGGCCACTTTTCAAGCCCAAATCCTAGGTCACTGCCCAGAGCTAAATGACACCTCCAGAATAGAAAGATAATAGTGGAATGATGATACAAATGTAATTACTTAAACAAGGGCTTAACTAGACCCCTACTAACCATGACAAGCATTTTGTCAAAAATATCACAAATATGTAATCTACAGGAGTAAAAAATAGATCTAAGCATAGGGGTCTCATAATTATCTAAGAATCACTAAGAAGCATTTTTCCCTTATATTATTAGTTTCATTATCATCTATTAGGTCATAGATACATTATCCATTCATTTACCAATCAAAACATCAGGAGGGCCATACATCATCACTGTCATAATACATTCTTATAACCAGCATAATAACAATAGAAATATCAAGGATACATTAGCCATATAATCCACATATAAACTAGTACATTTACACATAAGATACCAAGGAAAGAACCTGTTATTAATGAATGCAAAAGACAACCCGGTAAGCGACTACCACGTTCCACCTTACCATTGAATGGATGAGCCAATTCTCTCTTCATCCGCTCACCCCCATGACATATTCCAAGCATGAATGTGGGGCTCACGCCAAAATAACCAACCAAGGCATCCTAAGGCTAAACCACCTCACCCTCATCAATAGAAACCAGGCTTTACTGTAATCCACATTGAATCACTAGGCCAACATAATCATGGATTCCACCAGATTTATGCACCTACATCGTCAGGAATTTTCCTGTCTCCTAATCTCCCAGGATTTATCTCGATCCACAAGCCAATCTAGGGATCACTAGGCCCTAAACCAAGACTCCACTGTCTAGGCTTTACTGTATATCTTGCCATTCACTCACAATGATTCCTAGGCCTAATCAAGGGTAACCACATCTGAGCGTTACTGTATATCCCTCCATTAACTGGTCGAGGATTCCTAGGCCTACTGAGGCACATAATACCTAGCTCTACCGCAACCCATAGTCCGATTCAGGGGTCACTAGGCTAGTGACTTTATCGCAATCCACATTACAATTCAAGGATCACTAAGCCATTTTTTATTTCTTTCAGAGATCCACCTCACTCAACCTCGAATCCATCTGGCAATCCAGCTCAACCAAAACATGAGAACCCCATCATACCACGGATATTCGAAAATGGCTAGGTTAGGCTAAAAAAACTGTCACACCTAGAAAAACCCATGCCATAACAACAAAAGAACCACATGCAATACCATGCATGCCAAATCTAGCAAGGAAAACACACATGCAAATCGATACCTACAAAGAATCCCATTATAGTTGCTTCATCTTTCTCTTCCTTGCTCACTTCTTCCTTCCTCTTGCATTCTTTTCCTTTCCTGATCCAATGCCAAATTGCTGCAAGAAAACTCTAAGTGTCCAAGAGTGAGTGAGAGAGAGAGTATAATGAGAGAGATCCAAAATTGAACTAACAAAAGGTCTATGAACTGATCCTCGGAAACCTTTTTATCAATCAGGCCTCTATTTTCTTCATTTACCATTATTTTCCTTCATTTTCCTCCTCACATGCAACATGTGACCTTTCACCTTCCTTTTCTCCTAATTTCCATTATTTTCATAAGTAAAATGTTAATAAATGCCTCATGCCTTTCCGAAGCCTTTGCCTTTGCATTTTCCAAATTCCTTTAGCCATAATAACCAAAATGAACAACCACTAGGATGTTTCTCCCACCAATCAACTTGGAATACATGTCCCATGCCCGTGGTCTTATATATCTTTACATGAATTTTTACCAAGGCTATTACAATGGGTCACCCAGAAATTGGCCTTTTGAATGCCCAAAAATTCCAAATATGATTACCACGTGTCCACCCCTCATTGGCCTATGCTGACGTCATCATTTCCATCATTCGGACCAATTGCATGCTGCCACTTGTCTTATTGTAGGAGAGAGAAAGGAGGCCATAGAGACCTATTTTGTGAGCAAATCATTTGCTAATCTTTTCAAGGTTTCCTAGCCATTTTCTTTGATTCTGCATAGGTTTCCATCATGACAACTCTCCTTTATCTTGCCTCTTTGTCATCCCTCCGAGATGCATATTCAGGCTAGCCCTCAATAGGTTGAATTTTTAGAGTGGGGGCCTTCCGCTCAGTTATTTATTGGATGACACTCTACTGGCGTGTCCTGTTGCAACCATCTCTTAGTGCTTCTGCTTGTGTGACCTTTGCAATACTCTAGAGTACAAACATCGAGGTAAGTCTGTCAAGTGATGCCACCACTTTTGTGTCATCCCTCTCTTTGCATCCCAACACTTAAACTTGTGTGCTATAACCATACCATTGGGGTACATCGACCGGGTGGGCTCTGTTTGAGCCAATAAAACACTCCCTGCTATTGCGATGTTCATACATCTCAACCCAAAGATATATATAGCGGCTCCACCAACCTTGTCGTTGGGTTGGTACTTCTTCCAGCTTTGGCTATGTTTCAAAGCTCATCCAACCACCTCTTATCTCCGTTATCTTTGACTTGAGGTCACCAAACTTTGATTGGTTTTATCTTTTGATCTAGGAGGCCATTTTTAGACATTCGCATACCAATGAAAAGATATTTCAAAGATCATTCCATATGGGTGGGTTTGACCTATGTTTAAGGGAATCTGTTGTACCAAAACATGTTCCAAAGTCTATGGACCACTCTCATCCATGCTTCTCCTTTATACTTCTTCTTTGAAATGGATCTCTTGAGGCCTTATTTGAGACTTGTGCCACCTGTTGACACCATGTTGCCATCACCCTATTACCATTAATGAAAACGTATTTCCAACACCTAATTCAATTTATGGTGAAAAATATTCAACGAATCTATAATGTTTGCACTTCATGATTGTAGTCTGACTGCTTCATCAATGCGTGGGAAAAATATGCAAGAACTTTAGTATGGACATCTAATACTTGGACCTTTAATGAATGTTTCATATCTGAAACCCTCTGTTGAATG
Source organism: Pinus taeda (assembly GCA_000404065.3). NCBI lineage: Eukaryota > Viridiplantae > Streptophyta > Pinopsida > Pinales > Pinaceae > Pinus > Pinus taeda. The sequence continues at coordinate 190,763 of APFE030467742.1, read as the reverse complement.
ATGTGATTGCCTCATCTGCTTTGTGTTATTTACTTAACAAGGTTTCCCATCATTTAATGAAGACATTCAACTTTAATATAGAATGAAATATTTATCTCATTCCATGCACACCATTTACACAAACGTAACAAATGTTTATTCGTTCTGCCAACAACATTTGTTTCTTAGTTAAAATGCAAACATTTCATAGCATAATTTCAATCGATCTCAGGGTTAATTCTTTCATCACACCAGTTGACTAATCAAATTTCTATCAATCATCCCACAACCTAGGAATAAACAAGAATAAATGAAGACCTCACTCAAATGTTAAAATCACATGATGCCATAAAGTTATAATGATGCCACAAAAATAATGTTGTAGAGATGTGCCCAACTTTTGCTTGAATTTCACCTCAGCTTAGTGTGAATACTTGCTAGGTCATAGGTTTGAGTTAACATATCTTGGTGCTTCTCAATTTGCCTCATAAACCAACGCAAGCCTAAAAAACTTTTTATGGTTTAATCACAGAGTTATATAGTAAACAAAATATGTGTTAATTTAACAGCCTCAAGAAGGAAACCAATGTAAGGGTGGAATTCAAAGTCCATTGAAACCCTTTGGTAAACCTTCACTTCTATAAATGGACATATTTATCAAGGTTATTCCTCAAAGTTAGCTCATGATCACAATGCGAGCTCTAGAACCGTTGCACAAAGATTTTTCTCCTATAATGAAGCTAGAAAACCCATGAATTCCATCCAAGAAAATAAACCGTAACCCCAAATTTTTTGAGGCATATGACCTTTTCAAAATATTTTCAAGATTTCGCAAGCACTTTAGGATTAATGAGCTAGATGTCTCATATAACCATAGAAAACATTGCATTTTTGAAGAGGAAACTTCCTTTTTATAGTCGTTAAGGAGGTTTCATAACAAAGACGACTTGAATAAATGTGAAGGGAAAATTTCAAATTTCAAATTTTGGGGCTATGAATTCCCACCATAAAATTGAAATTTTAGTTTTGAATTGGAGCAAAAAAAATGCCCTCAATGATTACTTTACCCACTAAACATTTAACTTGACTTTTTATCAAAAGTTCCTCTATTTTTTCCAAATGATCTAGCTTATGGGGGTATTGACCTCAACAAGGGGGCTTCATTCTTGAAGAAGCATATCTCCCAAACCGTGAGGGCTCTCTTGGTGTGCCATATACCACTAGAATCAACATGATGAGGAGCATCAACTCACATTGGTCGCAGAGGTAAATTAACCAGTCTTTGTCCTAAAAAATCTTCAACAAGTGTGGGTCTATTTGGAGCGTCAAGGCATTTTTTGGTTTTCAGCCATTTGGAGTTTCAATTGATACAAACTAAAAAAATATTAAGAGCGTTCAAAACCCAACATTGGCATCAATGAAAATACCATTCAACAACAATAATAATTTGAATAAAGTTATAATTTAGATAATTTTTATGATTTGCTTAATTTTAACAATATAAGATCTATCATAAGTAAGTGATTTGATACTTATCATGAATTGATACTTATCTACAATAATAATTTGAATAAAGTTATAATTTAGATAATTTTCATGATTTGCTTAATTTTAGCAATATAAGATTTATTATAAGTAAGTGATTTGATGCTTATCATAAATTGATACTTATCTACTTTTACCAATAATTTAATTTATATATTCTTGCTAATATAAATATGAAAATTATTACAATAAAAATTTATTACATTTCTATTATAAAAAAATAAAATAAAACTTAACTCATTGCTTCTCAAGAAAACCTAGACACTTTATCATTTTAACATCAATAAAATGAAATAAAAATCAAAACCTTAAACTAAAAACACTGTAACTTAACCCTGAATATTAATAAATGTGAAATTATTACTAAATAAATACAATATAATTAAATTTAATATTACATTCAAAATATTTAAATGATTAGTGTATTTTTCATATCGATGAAAATAGAACAACCCTACTTTAAAAGTAAACATAAATCAAAGATACCTTTATTGAACAATCTCTAGATTGATCGAAGAAAAATCGAAGGATCCACACTAACCTTCCATATATTAATTGATTAGGTCCTCATATACCAATACCATAATGAATCATCCCATGAATGTGATATGAAACTTTGCTCATGTAAAAAGACATGCACAATTAGAGCTCATTCACATAAATGAAGTGTATTCTAATGGAATCATTGTATTTACTAGCTTGAATATCACAATGTACATAAAAGCCGCGATTGTTATTCGTTTTGAAAAGTAATGTAATGTGTTACTTAAAACATCCCATCCTTCACAAAATATAAACAACCTGAAATTCTAGACCATTTGTTTTTAGATATTTGTACTCCATGTTAATTTAGATATAAAAGACATTAAAATATTGCAATTTATAAGAGTGTAATTTTGGTAATGTGAATGATTTAACAACATTCAAGGAAATAAAAGTATTGAAAAATATGGAGAACGTTGAGAAAGTAGGATTTTAATTAATACGTTACCAACCACTTCATAATTCAATCATATCATATATGACATTAATGGTTAGTCTTTCTTTTAATAAGTCTACTTGGTTTTTATCAAATTTCTAATGCCTAATTATTATGATATAGCATTGTAACATTGGTCTCCAATAAATTAGGAGTTCAATCAGGTTTCTTTTTATATGGAGATTAGTTTGCAATAAACAAATCACTTCACTTTTAATACTTTGGCAACTCAAATTATTAGAATATTTGAAAATAGTTTTTCTTAGAGTTTTAGTATTTAGTAGATATGAATCCATTGTTATCTAGAATCAAGGATGAAAGTATATTAAGTCTATGGATGTTAAAAGGGAATGAGAAAGGAGTGATATCAATATATTTTTGGCTTAAATATCACTTAGCATGACTCAAAGATGAGGAAGATGTAATCCTCTACTTCAAAAGCAAAGCCTTTGGGAATTATATTGCAAAATTATGATATGAAATTAAGATATGGTAGAAAATAAAAACTATTTAGAAATAATAGTGGAAATCCATAATGAAATTGAATAGTGCTTTATAAAAATTTAACTTGGAACCATAGCTAAGAAAAAGTGGGTTAGATCTATATCTATAATGATACCACAAACAAATTATTATGGCAATACCCAATCTAGAAACAAGAATGAAGCATTGAATATGACTGATGGTAAAAAAGAGAGCCTTTATTAGCTTGCTTTAAAGGAAGGTGTAAAGACAAATCGCATTTTAAGATAAGGGAATTCTTGGGCTCCTTGTTAATGGCAGTGTAGAAGGATAATCCAAAGCTCCAGTGTGTTTAGTGGCATGTGCTTAACACTAGTGATGTGTCTGTTTACTAACACCTGCTGGTTTTGGTGTAAGGGCAATCGTGACTCCAGCAAGTGGTTTTGGTTTGGTATAACAGTAATCGTGAAGTATCAGAGCCAAAGGTCTCGAGTTTGAAACACACCTGGCTCCCATTGAAGAGGGAAATTGTTATGCTCCCTTTAATAAGGTGTTACAAAATTAATTTTAATGTTTTATATAATATATAAAAATGTTTTAAATTTGAGAATTTCGGGAATTCAAAATAATCATAAAATTTATAAAAGAAAACAAAAAAATAAAACATATATTGTTAAATATAATTAAAAACCTTTTCTTTGGTATTTCTTATTATATATATATAAAAAAATAATTAAAAACTTAAATTCCTAAAAAGAACTTATGTTCCGTAAGACTGAAAAAAATGGAGAACTAGCCCCGAAGTGAACAAGTGAAGATATTACTGTCAATATATCTGAAAATGGAAATTAAAAGCGCCATACAATAAAAATGATAAGATTCTATTATTAATTTTACATTATTACACAAAATTAAATAAAGTATTATAAAATTAAATAATTTTATAAAGTAATATAATATTAAAATTTAGGGTTTTTTTTTAAAGAATATAATATCAAATTTTAATTTTCTGTAACTTGGTACTGGTGTGAGTGTGAAAATAGAAAGAATCTATATTAAAACATAATATGGATTTTAGGTGGTTTTTTTTTTTCATATCTCGGAAAAACTTATATTCTTATTCTCTCCTCTAGTTAGTCCTCCTTATTTTCTCCTCTAGTTAGTCCTTTAAATAAATAAAGATGGGCTGGTTAGGGAAAAAAAGTGGGTTTACAAAAAGAAACATTCCATAACCTGGAAGTGTAAACAAGACGCGTTATATTTGTATATTGATTTTTAAAATAAAATTTTGCTTATTAGGAAGGAAAAACAAAATCCGTGTGTAAAATGTATTCCGGCATTGAAGATATACAGAGAGTGTGCGTGACCCAGACACATTCTATATTTGTAATACGATTCTTTTCCTTTGCCAAAAAAATGAGATTCTGTAAAATCTGGTTTGGGAATGCCCATGAAAAGTGTTGTATTGCCTTATAAGATACAAGATACAGTGTGAAAGAGGAAAACAATGCTGCAAGATGATTACGCTCGGGTTTATAATGTAAACGGTTCAATGTGTCACTTCAAAACTACTCAACGATGGTGTCAGGTTTCGTTGACGAAGGCGTCACATCACCAGCCTCTGCTAACGCCATGGTCAACACTGAAATCTTATTTACATCTCTCTCCGGCTTTCTCTCAATCCGCTCATCTCCCTTCTTGCTACATTTTGACTTCGCCTTCACATAACCGTCAGTGGTACTGTTATCTTTATTCATCTGCCGCACAATGGTAGCATCCCACCCTCTATCCCTAATCGCAATCCCTGAGAAAGGAAACTGACGCGAAGTGCCACTGGAACCTGGGTTGGTAGTCCTCTTGTAAGAACCCAACCATTTGGTCTGCATATAACGATACTTCCTCCACGGTGGAATGCACATTCCTCGCTCTCTCAGCGATCTTCTGGCTGCGTTGCGCATGATCTTCACGATCCCACATAACTTGTCTACTTTCCCCACGAACAGATTCGGAATCTTCTGCAGTAGGGCATTGTATTCGTCAATGGGTCGGGCGATTTCGAATTGTGCCCTGAAATGGATGTCCACGAACAAACGCTCGTTTCCCTCGGTAATCACATCAATGAACTTGTAATCGCCTGTACACCCAAACCCACACCATGTCTCTCCCACATGAAACCAAAACATAAGAATGACAGCAATTATTAAATCTAAATGCGTTGTGTTTATAGTGATAATACCCAAAAGGAGGATCAACCCTCTCTCGACACAATCACGGTTTTATGAGGAAACCGTAGGTTAGAGGTTAACTAAAAAAGATTAATAGTTAGACCGTAGAGGTGCTAGGTATTCCTATTTGGAAAAGACACACTACTGACCTGAAGGATGCCCAATCGTTTGATCCCACCGTGACTTGCAGACGGCCGCGTTGTATCCTCCTAACCGGAGACTCTCCATTACGAATCGGCGAGAACGACTCTTCTGCTCCGCATTCTCTACAACATTAAAGCCCGCTTTTCTCTCAGCTGTCGCTACAGCTTTCTCTGCATCTCGCAACACACGCATCTCAAAAGCAGAGCTGCTGCTACAGGAAACACACTGTCCACTCACCGAAATCTAGTTAGGGGTTTTAATGAAATTTATAACTTACCTCCGCCGCTGGCCAGTAAACCCTAAAATTGGCGTATTAACAGAAAGACAATCGTTGCGGCTAGTGCGGTATCTAGAACCAGCTATGAAACATTCAATTTGAAAGATAGAAAATGAAATAGCACGCTGGGGAAAGATCCTTCAAAGTGTTCAAATTAGAGGGTTAGAAATAATTTGTCATAAGGGTTCAACAGTACAGATTGAGAAATAATTAGTAATAAGGGTTTTTCCCTCTGTAAGATGCTGATAACTATAATGTTTGAGGGATCTTCATGATAAGGTCTGTTGCGGGATGGTCAAACGAAAGTCTAAAACCAATGATTTCCCCTGGAGCTGACAACGTATATAGGGTTTTATGTAAAACTAAAATGTGTCGAGTACAAATAGCCCAATTCTCAAGAGAGCTACGAACTCTCTATATGGGCAGCGTTTTGGTCAACAAATTCCACAGTAAAGAGGAATTATGAGAAAAGGAGGAGGCCAGAAAATGTGAAAACGCAAATGAGTATGGCTGATATACCTCCAGTATCTCGCAGAGCTGTTCTCTGAAAATCGCCATGAAATCTCGAGGATTTGAGGCCTTGGCATCGTCTTCGCTGTCTTCTGTGAAATTGGAAGGCGAACATTCTTCGTGTGATCCATGCCGGTTGACAATCCCATGTCCGTAAACAATGTCGATGGCATGGTCACTACCGCTGGTGCTACTGCTGCAGTGAGCGGCCATGGTCACTAATGAAGCTTGGCCTCATAGCTTCATTAAGAGGGTCCGTGGCACACTTAGGCTTTGATGGGTTCTAAATGTGAGTGGAGTGAGGAAATACGCACGTTGGGTTTGTGGCATCTCTCAGGCTTGCTTGACGTTTGCAGCAGTGTCCAGAGTTTTCAGGTGCGGCTGCTCTCTTGCAATGGAGGTCGATGCCGCAGGTTTGAACTTTGAAGGCGAGACCGTTCGCTTAATCTCCGCTGCGCAAAAGTCTGAGGATGACTATAAAGTACTGTCAGGTGGATGGGCAGGCAGTTGCCAAAGGCAACGCGGCAACGCCTATTTCCAACGCCAAAGGGCACATTCTTGGAACCTTGGCTCTTCGCGTAGCGAGGGGTCAAAGCAAGCTAATGCAATAAGTAAAAGTGTTCGGTAAATAAGTTAAATACTGTAATTCTCAGTGATTATCCACACTAACAACATTATGAAAGCGGTGTAGAATTTGGTTTAGTGAAACAGTTCAAACGTTTGGTAGATGGGTCAAATGTTAATCTTCAAAGGTTCCAACTAAAACCAATACGGCAGGAGTCTATATATAATTTATTTAAAAGATTATTTTTCAAATAAAATGTAATAATAAAATTGGGTAGTTCTTTTTACCTTTTCACTTTTTACAGTAAATGTTACAAAACTCTTTACCACAAATTTTTCCATGAACTAATTCTGCACTATTACCTTAAATGTTGCAAATTTCAACTCTTTACCACAAATTTTTCCATAAACTAATTCTGCACTATTACTCACAACTATGAAATCTGCATTCAAAAATTAAAAAAATATTCAAAGTCATGTTCATTAAAAAAAATAAAAAAAATCACCTTTAACTTACCAACATCAATGGATTATATTTTTAATTTTAATATATAAAAATATATTATATTTAATATTTAATCCAATTTTAATATTAAATTTTAATTGAGATTTATTTTTTTTAATATAAATATTTATTTTATCTTATTTTTTTTTTTCAATATAATATTAAACTTAAATTTAAAAATCTAAAATATTCATTATATTATATTTTAATCTAAATTTTGACTTATTAAAAAAAAAATCAATTACAAATTCCTCGTCAATCCTCTACTTTTATCGCAGATGAGAAACAAAGTCAATCCTAAATTTCTATATGTAAATTATTTACAACTCAGATAAACCGTGGAAAACAAATTATACCTTATCAATCTTTTACTTTGTGTGATAAATGAGAAAACAAATGAATTATAAGTGTATTGACTTAACAATGTAATAATAAATTTCAATTAATAATATTATTTGAATCAAAGTTTATATTACAAATACAAATTATACCTTATCAATCTTTTACTTTGTGTGATAAATGAGAAAACAAATGAATTATAAGTGTATTGACTTAACAATGTAATAATAAATTTCAATTAATAATATTATTTGAATCAAAGTTTATATTACAAATACTTATTTCAAAATAATTTGATTTAACCATAACCACCTTTAAACTAGAGGAAAGAGATGGACGAAAGTAAATGAATATCATGTGAAAAGTAAAATATTTAATATTAAAAATAAGTTAAATGTGTTGATTGAATTTCTTTTATAAATTAATGATTTATTTTGTTTTTAATAGATGGTAATCACCTTTTTTTTTGTTGTAGCAAGAGCCAAATCTTCTATTTCATAAATTCAGAATATGGTTACATTATGTACACAAAATTGTCCCACAACCAGAGTTATGGACAAACAGTTCCTTACAAAAAGCTAAAACCTTAAACCCCACCTTAGGTTAAACCCAACCCGCGTGAACCAGCTTATGAGTTAATGACGGTTATCCTCTACCTCAAAAACTGCACCAAAGGGAAATTAAATCCTTCCGGCCCCACAAAACAATCTGCTTCTTCCCAACCGTTGGTCCAGGTGCCTGGATCCAACGGCTAGGAACCATTTCGCTCCACCCCAATTAACCGAATGATAATCAGCGATGAAGAGTGGTAATCATAACCACCCTCTGCCACGTGGTGATTCCTTATTGGAATCACATCCAAAAAAGAGAAACCACTTACCATGCTAGCTGCTCGCGATCATCGGAAAACCACCATGGCACAGTTTTCCACCCGAACACGGTCCGGATAACAACTCCGTTGACTGCAGGAACACATCTCCCGCTTCTCCTGATCTTACCATGGACCCCGAAACTACTCTGATGCATAAGATCACCATCTTGATTCCTGCCTAAAATCATGGGAACCCGAAAAAGGTCCCTTATGGGAAGAGCAGCCAAACTAAGAGGCAGAGGAAACTCTAGCAAGGAAAACTCCATTCGTGCTCGACTCCCTCCCACAAATTCGATCCACTTCAATGTCCTTTGCAGCTTGTTCATCGCAAAGTGCCTTTAAACGGTTCTGGGGCATTACTGCCACTTCTTCTCCATCATGCAATCCGCATTGTTCACCCCTTGGTTGGCCAGAATGTTTGCAAGCTTATTAGCATTCCGGCGGACATGATTGAAACTAATAGTACGAAGTCCCTGAAGGGGTTTTTGAATCCTTTGATAGACCTGAATTAATCTCCAATGATTTGAGACTTTTTCCGTTTAGTGCCACGGCTGATTCGTTTTACTGAGTTGATGGTTATTTCGGAGTCTGCTGCTATAATGACATTTGAGCTGTGGTGAAGAATCAAAATCTCTAGACATTGCTCTAGAGCCATTAATTCTGCCATATTATTGGTGACTTTGCCTAAATGGATGTGGAAGACTAAGATGATTCTGCCATCTTCATTTCTTAAAACTCCACCAAAACTAGCTATTCCCGGATTACCTTTAGAGGCCCCATCAATATTGGATTTCAGATAGTTTTTCGGAGGGGGGTACCAGAAATCCTTCTCGATATATTTGGCAATGTTCTTTTCTTGGGGAATATTCTCTTGCAATCCCAGAAGCCTGAGAGACCTCAGTTCCATTTTTGATGGAGGATTCTTTGGGATATTGCGAACTATGGAGCTGACTGTCTCCCTGATCTGTTTCAAAATTAACTAATAAAGCCTCTGAGTGTTAGATTTTTCATTCTTGAATATTCGTTTATTCCTTTCTTTCCACACATTCCAGATAATGAATCCTAGCATGAGGGCCCAAGCTAAATTAAGTGATTCATTCTCCGAAAAGGTCCTTCTCCATCTATTTAGGGTGTTAGTGATGCTTCCTTCGCCCCTGTCTATTTGTTGGAAGATGTTGGAAAAAGAATCCCATAACCAGGTGGTGTACGAGCAGTAGTTGAGAATGTGCTCCATAGTCTCCTCTTGTTCCTCACAAAGCTTGCATCTGGAAGGACCCAGAACACCCTTTTTATTATATTGTCCCAAGTCAAGATTTTCTTATGATGAATCAGCCACATGAAAAGCTTGACTTTCATCCACCCTTGGTAATTCTAGAGTTTCCGCCATGTTTTTCATGGAACACTAGACTCTAGCCCAAGGATTATGCTCTTTGCCTCCTTTCAATTAAAGGTACCTTTATTGTTGTTGCCCCATCTCAATTGATCCTGCCCCTCTGTAACTAAGATCATCCTTTGTTTTAGTAAGCTTCTTAGTGCCTCTGCTTCTATTGTTATGGGGCTGTCATTTCTGCAGTCAATATTTCTCCGTCTTCTCCACTTTCCCTGAATATGAGAGATATCCCAGAAATCCTTTACTTTGTTTAACCCTTGGGCATCGGTTAACTATTTGAGACTTAAAAGGTCCTCTTTTAACAACACTGGTTCTTGTTGCCATTTGTCCTCCCAAAAGAGTGCTAGATCACCTTCTTTGATTTTCCAGAAGCTGTGTTGTTGCACTATGCTTTTATTATCCTAGGCCCTGTTCCAAATATGAGAGCCCTTTATGTTTCCTGACAATCGTATCAGATCCTTTGTGTGCCAAGAGCTAGCATATTTCTCTTTCCAGATCCTTGCCCAATGGGCATTTGGCTCTTTGTTGAGGCCCCGAAAATCGGGTCGACAACAAGGGGGATACCCACCCGGTCCGGACCTTGGTTGGCAGCTCCTTATCTGTTTGGTATAGCGGATCCGACTGGGGATAACGGGACCAATTTCCCGATCTGGGGTGTGTGTGTGTGTAGAGTTGAATAATGCTGATCTAAGAGTACTTTAAAGCTAATCTAATTCAGATTCTTTAAACTAACTCTATGCTATTGTAATCTATGAGAAACAACACATCTAATCTACGCTAACCCGGGATGTATATCTTCTATTATGTGATCTAAAGAGATTTCAAACAATAACTGGTAATAAAGATCATTCAGCTATCATAAGAATATAAATCATTCAAGATAAACCACTTTGCATAAGAAGTTAGGCAAAACAGTTGTGAACAACGTATCGCATAATAAGCTATTCATATGTCAGACACAAACAAATGACTCCATCGTACAGAAGTGCCAAATGGTAACCCATACATTCATGCAATGACATATAAACAACTAAAAACTGTAAATTACTTCAAGAATATAAGCAGAAATGGTCAAGAGATAAAAGTACCATTTATGACTGGTTCCACTCATAAGCTTCAAGCAACAATGATTTATCTCTCCTTGCTCTAACATCTACTAAGAGTACAGAAGTGCAACATCAGTAGCAGATATCAAATGCAAACATTAATAAACCTTGATCCATCCATTCATCAAAACCACCTCCGAGGGTGGAAAAGTGCATGTTCTGAGGACGAGTTTTTGACAAATCTCCGGACCCTTCTCTAAATGCCTGAGAAGGGTTTAAATACTGCTAGCTAATTAACTTGATTACATAAATTTAGGATCCGGCTTTTCAAATGACCGTCCTTCGGATAAAGCAAAACTATTTCTAAAAATTGAATCTGACTCTGAACTATTTCTGTATTTGCTCCTTAGTGCTGTAAGCATGCAACATTTGACTGGGAAGAGTCGGCTGGTTGCCTTCCCCTTTCGTGTGTGCTATAAAAATAGAAGTAACAAGCGCTGGCACCACTTTCTGGTAAACTATAAGATATTTTAGAGAATCTTCCTCTGACTGGGTGTATTCACTGCCTGTATACTTGGTAATAACTCAAATTTCCCTCAAACTGATTCTACTTTTGCTATTTCGGTTTCCGGCCTTGCGAGCGACTGGACGAGTTAAAGACTTTACTCTCTGAATAATTCTCTAGATCGAAAACTGCCTCCGTTCTTTATTCCGGGCTTTTCTGGTGTGTAAGCTTTAGGGTTTTTGTTAATCATGCTGCTTTTGTGCGCCTTTGATTCTGAGCTTTAGATGACCTATCGACATTAGCATCTGTTGAGTGATACTCTGGAATTTGTGGTCCTATCGTATGCGGCATCCGTTTCTGAAGGGATTTCTTCTCTGTTCTTTGAGCATTGGCGCTTTCCCCTTTTCCTTAGATGTTTCCTGCATATTTCTTCATGTTATTTCCTGTTTTATAGTTTACGTAAAGGAAAAGAGTAATGGTAATAAAGATTGACATGAAAGCTTTAAATCTTATGTATGCAAAATTATGACACTCATAGCGAACTGACCCTTCGAAAAACAAAAAGCTGTCATTCCTGGATACTTTGGCGTACAATCATTAATTTCTTTTTAAGGCACGCGCTTAATTTTGGTTAATGTACAGCTTTCCTTGAATACTGCGTCGAGGAAAATTTGCGTTCATCGTAGATTGCAGATCGCAGATCACATTATAGAATTGCGGCATCGCAATATCGGATCATCGCAGATCGCAGAAATTAGTCATTGTGTGCTACTTTACGCGATGTTGTGATATGCGACGTTGCATGATGGTCGTTGGAGATTTCTTAAGTTTTTCATTTAAGAGCGCTTCATAATGAATGTGATGCGATGAATTTCGCATCGCTTCTTCGTACTTTATTATGCTCATAAAAAAAATGTTTCATTCTTTTGTCGCGATAAAGTTTTAAGGAATCAAATACAAAAATGTTCATAAAACAGTTTGTTTGAATTTTTATTAAGGGTCCCCCTTTGCTTGGTGTTATTGCTAATATCAAACAAAGAGGGGGGTTGTTGGTGGCCACAACAATGGCGATTCACTGGGAAGAACCAGTTATCTCTGATTTTTTATTGAATTTTAACTTCCGAAACAGAAAAATTTTCATAAGTCTAAACTTTGTTATGGACAAATAGAGTACATTATGTCTTATCCTATCAATGATATTTTGTTTCAACCTTTTTCTATTCCAATCGTTCGTTTCCTGAAGCTTAGTCCTTGCATTTACATGAGCCATTACTTGGTCTTTTAAAGATAAAATAAGGTCATCTCTGTGTGCTGGCTTTTTAAAATATGCTCATTTATCGTAGATAGAGCCTCTGCTGCCAGCAGGCGTCCATAGCCTCGACAGGGTTACCTATTACCCAGCAATGATCCTTTATCCTGCTTAAGGCTATTTACAACTTTTTAGAGAAAAACCCATTTTGACACTTTTTCTTTTTTATTCTCTAAAGAACAATGTCTTGGTTTGGTGGCCAAATTATGACACAGTCATTCACTTGATTTACACTTTTGCTGAACAAGCTGGCTCGTGATGAGACCCCTTGTCTTTTGATTGCGACAATCTTAAGTCGTTGCCCTGTTTTGGTGGACAGTATTGGCAAAGTTAGCAAGTTATAATATCCGTGATCATGATAAGCCGACTCGTGATGAGACCTCTTATTATTTGAGATATAGTGTTTTCTCGGATTGTTTCTCTGAATGTTGCGATTTTCTTTAGCAGGGAGGAAACCATTGTTTTTCCTTAAGAAAGCTCTGGACGACAATAATAGAGTTTGAAAACAACAATTTTACAGAGAATGCTCATTTTATTATTGATACCTTTCATTGTGCTGATATAAAACAAATTTTTTTCCAAAGGTTGCTTTCATAAAATTCTTTGAAGTTGAAACTAGTATCATATCTAGGCTAAAGTTTAACTCAATCCGTCAATAATAAAGATCAGATTTTTCGAAAATTTATACTATTTGTAGAAGCGAAAAATCAAAATCTAACAGAGAATTTGGTGTTCTTTTGCGTGAACTCCTGTAGTAACCATCTACAACTGGTTTTATTTATAAGAAAGAAGAAAATAAAAAGCTATCCTACCAAAAAAAATAGAAGAATAATCTTCTATGGAAAGTATATTTTCAGGATCTGTCCATTAACAGGCAAAGAATCCTTTCTACCTGCTAAATCCTGCAACACAAACGTTGATGGGCCTATGACTTCTACAATCTGAAAGGACCAAGCCACATTTCTGGAATTTTGTATGTTTGCCCTTCTCTTCATGAGCCTTATCCCATTTCAAAACTAGATCTCCCATCTGAAAGTTTTTTCTGGTCATTATGTTTGAATCAAAAGAGGATTTTATTAGCGCTTGGTAATGAGCATGGGTTTTCTTAGCTTGTTCTCGTTGTTCTTCTAATTTAATTATTTCCATTTGTCTTAATTGCAAGGAGGAGGTAGATACTTCATCGATGTATTGTACTAAAGACAAGGACGGGATCATTAAGTGAGTTGGAAGAACCACTTCCTTCCCATAAACTAAGTTAAAGGGAGAAGTGTCGACTGAAGCTTTGTTCGTTATTCTATCTTCCCATAAAGCATTTACCAAAGTTTTGTGCCAATTCTTTTGGTTCTGGTCAACTGTTCTTTTAATAATTCTGATTAGGTTTTTATTTGTTGACTCAGCTAGTCCGTTTCCTTGCGGATAGTAGTTGGCCGAATATTTCAGTTTGAACCCTCTTTTAAGTGCAAACTCAGTCATTGCATTCCCAGAAAAGTATGAAGCATTATCAAACATCAGAGCCGTTGACAATCTAAACCTAGTGATTATAAATTAATTTATGAATTCAATGATGTTTTCAGAATTAGCTGTCTTGAGAGGGACTGCTTCTACCCATTTAGTAAAATAATTAGTTGCCGTGAGGATGTACCTATGCTGCTTAGAAGAGTGAGGAACGATCTCACCTATTATGTCCAAGCCCCATTGACTGAATGGTTGCTCAATGTTTACCGGCTGTAGTGGCATGGACGGTTTATTTTGTCTCCCTGCAGTAGTTTGGCAGATTTGGCATTTCCTCACGTAACTGTGTGAGTCTTTGAACAGTGTGGGCCAATAATACCCCGCACGTAAGATCTTATGTGCAGTGGCATCTCCAGCATAGTGTCCGCCTGTGGGCCCATCATGGAGTTCCTGCAAAACCTTTTCGGCTTCAGTTTTCTCAAGACACCTAAGAAGTACAGAATCATAATTCCTTTTAAACAGAACATCATTTATGAGCTGATAT
>APFE030467742.1:157913-176008 GCA_000404065.3 Pinus taeda | reverse complement strand
GAGCATACCCGTTTTTGAGATAATAAATGGTGTCAGCGTATAATGATTCTGTATCGTTTAGGCTTACCTCATACGTTTATACTTCCTCAGATGAACTTTCAGGAATCTAAGATGCTCCAGCCAACATTTTGCAGCAGCCCTGACCTCTCACAATGCTTGCTGGTTTGATTTGAAGGTCGTATTCTTGTAAAGCAGTGATCCAATTTGCTCTTTTTTCACCCACATCTTTCTGTATTAGAAGATTTCTTACCGCTGGAAACGGTACTATGACCTTGGTATGGGTTTTAAGTAAGAAAGGTCTGAAATATTTGATCGCTTTGAAAACAGCGTATGCCTGTTTCTCCACGTCTGAATAGTTAAGTTCAGCACATTGTAAATTAGAGCTAAAAAATGTGATTGGAGCTTCCGCTTTCTCTTGATTCGCTTGAGTTAGAATCGCGGCATATGATTTCTCTGAGGAGAATGTGTATAAGATAAAAGATTCTGAAAAATTCGGGGTTGCTAAAGACGGAGCATTAATGATAGCTTGTTTGATCAGGTTGAATGCTTCATTCTCATCTTGACCCCATTTGAAATTTGAATTCTTTTTTAGCATGGTTTGCAAAGGAGAAACAATTCGTGAAAAATCTGGGACAAATCCTTTCACAAAATTGATTTGACCAAGAAAAGATTGCATGGCCTTTTTATTATGAGGTAGGGATATTTCAGAAATTTCTTTGATTCTATTAGGTTCAATGTGAATACCAGATTTTGAATACTATAATCCTAGAATTTTTCCTTCACTTAATGCGAAAAAAGATTTCTTTGGGTTAAGTGAAATCCCAATACCTTAAACATCGTTGAAAGATTTGTTTCAAGTCTTTGAGATGGTCGCTTCGCTTCTTGGAGTACACTGTTATATCATCCAAATAAATCACTACAGATTTATTGACTAAACCCTTGAATGCGATGTCCATAGCTCTCTTAAATGTAGCGCCGGCATTGATAAAACCAAATGGCATCTTCCGATATGCGTATGTGCCCCATTTAGTTCGGAACGTGGTTTTTAACTGATCGTCGGGATGTACCAGCACTTGATTGTATCCTGAAAATCGATCTAAGAAAGACATTAGTTCTGAGCCTGCTACTGCCTGTAATATCTGCTCCATAGGAGGGAGGCGAAAATTTTCTTTTTGACAGGCTTTGTTGAGATTCCGAAAATCGATGCAGATTCTAATATCTTCGCTTTTCTTTCTAACGGGTACCATATTGGAGACCCATTTGGAATGTCTGACGGGGAAAATTATTCTGGCTTTTAATAACTTATTCAGTTCAGTCTTTATTTGGTTTTCTAAATTGGGGTGGATTTTTCTGAGTTTCTGTTGGACAGGTTTTTCATTGTTGATCATAGGGATAGTATGTTGAATAATGGAAGTGTCGTATGTCTTCAGCTCATCGTAATTCCAGGCGAAAACATTTTTGTATTGTCTCAAAAGACGAATATATGCTAGTTTTTCTTCAAGGGCTAGACCGTGGCCTAGATTAACGTTTTGTGGTTTATCATCGGTTCCCAGGTTTACTGATTCGTAGTTCAGAGTTGAACTGTAGAGCTTAGAATTAGTAGACCTTTTAAACCGACTTTTCAAATCATACAAGTCTTCCAACTTAACCACCAATTTAGGTATAACATTATCAGTGCTACTTTGTTGTATTTGTCGATCGTGGTGGTCTTCGTCAATTATTTGATTGGAGTAGGATCCTTCAGAGCTGAGGAAATTTACTCTATCAGGATCGTCATTGAATACTCTCCAGTTTGTAATGTTGTCAGGGATGGACGGTCTAAAGATTAATTCTATCAAGAATCTATCTGGACTAAAATCTTCGGAGGGAATGAGTCTAGAGGCTACGTTGGCTAAAAGGTTTGCGCTTGCATTTTGAATTCTTGGGATTGACAAAATATTGAATGCTATGAAATGCTCAGTCAGATCCTGTACTAGAGATTGATAGTGTTTCAAATGACTTGATAGGCAATGTATGGTGTTACGTACCTATTTGACGACAATCTCAGAGTCTCCAAAGACTTGAAGGTACTTGACATTTAACCCGATTGCTTTGTATAGGCCTTGCACCAAGGCCTCATATTCCACTGTATTGTTTGTGCAATTGAACTCAAGTCTGCACGTAAGCATTATCTTGTTCCCTTTTGGACTAATCAGAACGCATCCTGCTCCTGCTCCTTCGTTAGATTTAGAGCCATCAAAATATAATTTCCAAAACAAAGATATATTTATGGGTTCTTCTACAAATTTAACACACTTTGAATTATCAGTTTGGGAAAAATTTTCGAATTGGGACAAAACTGAATTTTCCAAGTAAGGTGATGTATGAGCATTGAAATTGCCGAGGAAAGAATCTACCGAGTAATTGCCTATGATGCTACTGTTATATGCTATTGCTTCATTTTCCCCCTCCAATTCTGTTACTATGTACTTCTAGTGTAACTCTCGTTCAACCTTTACTTGATTTGGTTTACCATTGTATGGTAACCACATGTGCGACCAGCCGGTTGAAAAGTATCCATGGAGTTTTTCGGACCAATCCCTGCTAAGAATTAAGCCGTAGAATTCTAGGATATCAGCTACTAGAATTTCGATAACCTCACATACCTTGGGGTTAGACGACAATCTTATGGTGACTTGATTAAGCTCACCAACCACTTCGACTTGAGATCAATCAAGCTGAACTATGCGCACTGTGGATTTTTGTGGTTGAACGTTCAACTTGGCACATATTGATCTGGATAAAATATTTGTTGAAGCTCCAGAATCTACCAAACAATTGTGCACATTTTTATTGAAGATTTCATAAGTGAGAAAAAAAGGGGGAGTGTGAGATCTTGATCTCCTTCCAATCAAGGCAATGTCATTTGGATCGATCTTATTGGCCGTGTTTATTGGGGGTCTTCCCATGTTGTGTGAAGCTACAACTGTAGGCAAATATGTAGTAGGCACGACGTGTAATTCCTTCATCATTATCTTCTGTTGATGTTTCAATTTGCTCAATTCATAAAGAGTGATATTAGCCCTAGTCTTTTTCATGTCATCAATAATATTGTAGTCCATTTCATCTGACACTATTAGAGTTCTTGATGGAGGTGTTTGATCTGGTTGGACTGGGCTATATTGAGTCGCTTTAACAGTCATTTTCTTTGTTGCGACTTTTTCTTTTACTATAAGGCTTGCGCCCTTCTGCTTAGGGGTAGTTTGGGGAGGATCAAGTTGGTTTTTGCTTCGTGTGCTAATCGGAAATTATTCTTGATCTTCTTCTTGTGGGAGGATGAAATCCCACATTCCTTGTAGTTCCACAATTTCTTCATCATCAGTCTGCCCTTCAGTGGTACTCTCTTCTTCTTCCTCTTCTTCAGATTCGACATTTGAGATAGCGTTGGGTGGTTTCGCATCCATTAAAGGGCCTCTTTTAAAAGCTCTGTAGGGATTTTTTGAAGAAGTTTCTGCCACTTGTTTTTTTATGTCAATCATCTCAATGGACATGGTCTTTAATACCTTCTGCAACCCTTCTAAATCAAAAGGATCTTTCGTCTGTTTCTTTTTGGGGTCTTCCTTGAAGGTGACCTTTTTAGATTTGCGTTCTCCTATCGCATATCTCTTTTCCAAGGCTATAACGCGTTTCTCTACTACTATCGCCTCTGTCAGGTTTTCAACTAAAGTTGTTTTATTTGCCCTATCTACGTAGACTGCTAAGTTTGATGGTAAGGCTGTGATATACCATTCACACTGTACTTCTTCGCTGGGTTGGGAAGCAGTGGGAATTTTGTTGAGGATCTTATTGAATCGTAAATTGAAATCTTTGATGGGTTCTCTCGCTTCGACTTTAAGATTGGATAAGTCACTCATTAACGTTGCTGTTGATCTGTCATCACCAAACTTGGTGAGGAATTGATTTTGAAAGATGTCCCAACTTGTTATAGACCCGGAGGGTAATGAAAAGTAACATGACCCGGTTGTTCCTTGCATTGCATAGGGAAAAAGTCGGACAACAGTATCTTCGTTGGTAACTCCGTTGAGATTGAAAGAAAGCATGAAATTGTTAATGTGCTCTTCAGCTAGCATGCCTGCTTCTGGGTCGAATTTGGGTAGCCATTTCTCAAGATGGGTCGGTATTTGGCTCAAGGGTGGAGGCATTAAAACTGCTCCAGGGTTGTTCCATGGAGATTGGGCCATTTTTGAGCTGCTAGTAATTGCAAGTGTAGGGGATGATCCTTGAGGATGGGAAGATGAAGATATTATGATCTTAGACAATTGGGGAAGAGGGGTTGTGGAAGGTGGATGAGTGGTTTGGAATGAAGATGTGGGCGGTTGACTTCGCGGTGAGGGGGTTGAGATGGATGATGTAGATGAAAGAGTCTCACTATCAGACTATATTGATGTTTTCTTTGCTCTTTTCCTGGTGGGAAGAGGGAATTGAGTTAGCTAGATGTCAAATTTTTCGCTCTTTAACCTGGTCAGGGGATGAGCAAGATTGTACTGCGAAGTCACGCTGCTTTGAGATTTATCAGACCCCAGTGTAAAAATAGAAAATCCCTGGATTTTGTGAATCAAAGTTTGAATTTCAGGGGGTTCAATGCTAGATTGGTCTGAAATATTAGGGTTTGTAGCAGCAGTTAATATTTGGCCAACTTCTGACTCTGGATTCAAACGTACTGGAGAAGTTGAGGGAGTTGATGAGGGTGATTTACTCTCAGAATGGTATTTAGATTTCGATTTAGGTGCCATTCATAGTTCAGGCCCTCCTTCTAGCGCCAAATATGTTGAGGCCCCAAAAATCGGGTTGAAAACAAGGGGGATACCCACCTGGTCTGGACCTTGGTTGGCAGCTCCTTATCCGTTTGGTATAGTGGGTCCGACTGGGGATAACGGGAGCAGTTTCCCGATCTGGGGTGTGTGTGTGTGTAGAGTTGAATAATGCTGATCTAAGAGTACTTTAAAGCTAATCTAATTCAAATTATTTAAACTAACTCTATGCTATTGTAATCTAATGAGAAACAACACATATAATCTATGCTAACCCGGGATGTATATCTTCTATTATGCGATCTAAAGAGATTTCAAACAATAACTGTTGATAAAGATCATTCAACTATCATAAGAATAGAAATCATTCAAGATAAACCACTTTGCATAATAAGTTAGGCAAAACAGTTGTGAACAGCATATCGCATAATAAGCTATTCATATGTCAGACACAAACAAATGACTCCACCGTACAAAAGTGCCAAATGGTAACCCATACATTCATGCAATGACATATAAACAACTAAAAACTGTAAATTACTTCAAGAATATAAGCAGAAATGGTCAAGAGATAAAAGTACCATTTATGACTAGTTCCACTCATAAGCTTCAAGCAACAATGATTTATCTCTCCTTGCTCTAACATCTACTAAGAGTACAGAAGTGCAACATCAGTAGCATATATCAAATGCAAACATTAATAAACCTTGATCCATCCATTCATCAAAACCACCTTCGAGGGTGCAAAAGTGCATGTTCTGAGGACGAGTTTTTGACAAATCTCCGGACCCTTCTCTAAATGCCTGAGAAGGGTTTAAATACTGCTAGCTAATTAACTTGATTACATAAATTTAGGATCTGGTTTTTCAAATGACCGTCCTTTTGATAAAGAAAATCTATTTCTAAAAATTGAATCTAACTCTGAACTATTTCTGTATTTGCTCCTTAGTGCTGTAAGCATGCAACATTTGACTGGGAAGAGTCGGCTGGTTGCCTTCCCCTTTCGTGTGTGCTATAAAAATAGAAGTAACAAGCGCTGGCACCACTTTCTGGTAAACTATAAGATATTTTAGAGAATCTTCCTCTTACTGGGTGTATTCACTGCATGCATACTTGGTAATAACTCAAATTTCCCTCAAACTAATTCTGCTTTTGCTATTTTGGTTTCCGGCCTTGCGAGCGACTGGACGAGTGAAAGACTTTACTCTCTGAACAATTCTCTAGATCAAAAACTGCCTCCGTTCTTTATTTTGGGATTTTTTGGTGTGTAAGCTTTAGGGTTTTTTGTAATCACGCTGCTTTTTTGTGCCTTTGATTCTGAGCTTTAGATGACCTATCGACATTAGCATCTGTTGAGTGATACTCTGGAATCTGTGGTCCTATCGTATGCGGCATCCGTTTCTGAAGGGATTTCTTCTCTGTTCTTTGAGCATTGGTGGTTTCCCCTTTTCCTTAGATGTTTCCTGCATATTGCTTCATGTTATTTCCTATTTTATAGTTTACGTAAAGGAAAAGAGTAATGGTAATAAAGATTGACATGAAAGCTTTAAATCTTATGTATGCAAAATTATGACACTCATAGCGAACTGACCCTTCGAAAAACAAAAAGCTGTCATTCCTGGATACTTTGGTGTACAATCATTAATTTCTTTTTAAGGCGTGCACCTAATTTTGGTTAATGTACAGCTTTCCTTGAATACTGCGTCGAGGAAAATTCGCGTTCACCGTAGATCGCAGATCACAGATCACATTATAGCATTGTGGCATCGCAATATCGGATCATCGCAGATCGCAGATCGCAGAAATTAGTCATTGTGTGCTACTTTACGTGATGTTGCGATATGCGACGTCGCATGACGGTTGTCGGAGATTTCTTAAGTTTTTCATTTAAGAGCGCTTCATAATGAATGTGATGCAATGAATTTCGCATCGCTTCTTTGTACTTTATTATGCTCATAAAAAAAATGTTTCATTCTTTTGTCACGATAAAGTTTTAAGGAATCAAATACAAAAATGTTCATAAAACTGTTTGTTTGAATTTTTATTAAGGGTCCCCCTTTGCTTGGTGTTATTGCTAATATCAAACAAAGAGGGGGTTGTTGGTGGCCACAACACTCTTGCACCCAGTGCCACCAAAGCTTGTCTCGTAGTGCTTTACTAAGAGTTTCCTGATCATCTAAACCAAGACCCCCATGACTCTTGGGTTTGCAAATTTTATCCCACGAAACCAGGGCCCATTTCTTCCTTGTTTCCTCCTTCCCCCATAGGAAATCTCTTTGAATATTCTTGATTTGATTTAAGACTCTTTTGGGAGCCAGAAGGATTGATAACATGAAAATCAGGATGGATTGCAGAACAACCTTTGTCAAAACTAGCCTACCGGCCAAGTTTAAGGCTCTAGAGGTCCATTTTTTAACTTTATCCTGCATATTTAGGACTAGTTCCCAAATAATTTTGTGCAATGGTCTGACTGTGAGAGGAACTACCAAATATTTTGAGGGGAGGGAGTCCCTTTGGAAACCAAGGATTCCAGAGATATTTCTTTGAATAGCAATGTTAGTGTTTAAGAAGAAAATTTTTTATTTTGAAAGATTAACTTCTATACTTGTTGCCATAGCAAAAACATTAAGGATTTGATTGTAGGTTAAGGCTTCTTTGACTATGGGGATTCCTTGCAGCATGATGTCATCAACAAATTGTTGGTGCGTCAGTGTCTGACCATTCTCAGCAACTTGAAGGCCCTTAATTTTTCCCATGGCTTTGGCTTGCTTGATAGATCTCCCAATTCCTTCCATCATAAGGATGAAGAGAAAGGGAGAGAGTGGGTCTCCCTGTCGAAGGCCTCTTGAAGGAATGAAGATCTCTAAGGGAGAGCCGTTGACCAAAATTGAAAATATGGAAGTAGGCACCAGAGCCATCAGCCATCTGACCCAATTGTGATAGAATCCAAAGGCCGTGAGTACCTTCTTGATGTAAACCCAATTGACTTTGTCATAAGCTTTGGTGATATCTAGTTGCATGATCATCCCCGCCTGTTTTTTGCTAGTGAGAGAGTGAACCACCTCATGGGCTTGCATGATGTTATTCAAAATTTGTCTGCCCTCAACATAACCTGATTGCTCCTCCGACACCAATGAAGGAAGGAGAGGTTTGAGTCTGTTAGCCACTACCTTGGATATTATCTTGTATAATACATTGCATAAAGCTATGGGTCTATACTTATCTACTGTTTGTGCTAAGTCTTGTTTGGGAATCAGGGATATGAAGGATGTGTTTAGAGCTTTTAGGATAGTTTTACTACCCCTTGAATCCTCTACAACATTTAAAATATCTAGTTTGACTATGTCCCAACATGCTCTAAAGAAATCCACATTAAAACCATCTGGACTTGGTGCTTTCCCATTTTGCATTTCTTTGAGTACCTCGCTAACCTCCTCTTCAGTAACTGGTCTATTTAGGTTAATATTATCCTCTCTAGACACCAGCTAAGGGATATATCTTATAATTTCCTTTATTGATTGCTCCCTGTCTAGATTGTTTTCTCGTGAAATGTATCAGAAATGTTGAACCAACACCGCTTCAATATCCTTATGTGTGTTCTAAAACTCCCCATTCTTGTCCTTTATCCTCGAAATTCTGTTGAATGCTCTATTTGCCATAGTGGATCTATGGGAAAATCTTGTGTTATGTTCTCCTTCTTTGAGCCATTGAACTTTGGACTTTTGCCTCAAAAATATTTCTTCTTGTTTGCATAGGTTTTCCCATTCATGATGAATTTTATCAGCCTGCTCATTTTTGTCTTTGTTAAAGCCATCTTGGATTAATTCCTGGTTGAGTTCCTGAATTTTGCTTTCCACTGATTTTTTGTCCACAAAAATGTTACTGAAATCCTTCTTATTCCATTCTTTGAGTCTAAAATTAATGTGCTTTAGTCTTTTATGAAGGAGAAACATTTTAGATCCTTAGCACCACAAGTCCTCAATCCACCATTTTTTGATATTACTCAAGGAATCTGGGTGGGAGAAACAGATATTTTTGAATCTAAAGGGTCTATTTCTTTGAGATTCCAAACCCTCGATTTCCAATTGAATCGGCCAGTGATATGAACCTCCAAAAGGAAGAATTTTTGTTGTGATTTCATTATTTATAAACATAAGTTCCTCTGATATCATGAACCTGTCTAGCCTAGAGGCCACCTGTGCTTCTCCTCCTCTCTTGTTGTTCGAAGTAAAAAGGCCATTGTCTACTTCTAAGTCAACCAGTTTCATATTCTCTGTGAACGATTGAAACTCTAATGAGTCTTTGTTTAGCACTCTGGTTCCTCCTTTTTTTTCCGAAAGAGATTTTATCATATTAAAATCCATTCCAATGATCCAAGGAATACTAGCCTATCTGTTTATGAGATCAATGAGGGATTATAGCAATCTGAGTTTATCCTCTATTCTTTGAGGACCATAAACATTAGTGACTAGGAAGGTTTCAGAAACCCCTACCAGTTGAATGACTACTGATAGGTAATTTCTGGATGCCTCTGCATCTATTATGCTAATTGTTTGGGGATTCCAGAGAGTGAGAATACCCCCAGCTGTGTTATCCGCCTTTACTTCTAAAAACTCAAATTTATTGAGCCATTTGTTGTGGATTAATTTTATTTTTTGGATGGAACACTTTGTTTCCTTGATGAAGATCATATCTAGCATGTCTTGTTTCATTCTAAAACTGAGCATTCTTTGCTTTCTTTTACTACCTAGACCTGTTATGTTCCAAGATGTAAACTTCATAATTAAATATTTGTGAAGGAGTAACTGGATAGGTCTTTCATCTTACCTAACTCAATCATCATCTTTCCACACTCCATCAAAAGCTCCTTCTGCTTTTTTCTGCCCCTTTTCTTGCGAGCATTTCTGGTAGCTAATCCTGGATTTGATTTCATTGATTTCACCCCTCTGCACTCTTGCACTTCAATTTATTTTCCTTTATCTGACCTCTTCTCTTGAGTTTTCCACAGAAACAATTGTTATATTCTATTGCATTCATCTTGAGGTATTGAATCTATCCCCACCATGGTTCCCTACTACAAAAATCCTTCCAAATCTAGGTGTTCTTTATCTAGAATTTCCTGAAGTTCATGATCGTCCATATCTGTTTCACTTTGGGTCATTTCCTGGTCCATTTCCAGCTCTGTTTCATTTATCATGGTTTCTTCCTTATCCTTAATAATTTGTACTGGAGTGTAGTTTTCCTCTTTCTCCTTTTCGCTAGGGCCTTCCTCCATGGCTTGGTCTTAATTTGGCATGTCTTCAATCTCTACCAGAGCTTGGAATTTATTTTGGTTTTTCTTTTTCCCTTCATTATGTTGTTGCTTTGGTTCTTTTTTACCTCCTTTTCCTTTGCTTGCTACTTTCTGAAAGCTTTCCGTGTCCTTCTTTGCATTCTGTTTCCCTTTGTCTTCTGCTTTACTAAGAGGGCAATTTCTGATCAAGTGTCCATGTTCGTGGCATTTACGACATCTAAACGGAATATGCTCATAGTCCACCATTTGCACCCATTCCTCATCTAAAACTTCCAAGATAACTTCGTTTGGAAGAGCTCCTGAAAGATCCATCTCCACACAAATCCTTGCACAGGAAGTATATTTACCCCTTATGGTCACTTCCGAGGCTTTGACAAAATGACCTAGTTTGTTGCCTATTGCCACAAGCGATTCATTTTGCCAATAATCCAGCGGAAGAGAAAAGAGACTTAGCCAGACCGGAACTGAAGTGAAGGTCTCCCGCTCTGGATCAAAGTTCATCACCCAAGGCCACATATAGAGGCCAACCACTGCAAAAAAGTAGGGTCCTCCTTCGAATATTTTATCTTTGTCTTCGATGTTTGTGAACACCACGGTGAAGAATCCCTTCGACCCAAGATGAAAATCTATGCTACCCTTGGGTTTCCAGTGATATTTGATCCAAGTTTGCAAGGCCTTTTCAGTGGGCCATAATCCCATGAATTTGCAAATTATGGCGTAAGTCTCCATATGTTCCCTGTGCTCCTGCAGCGCAAGATTATTTAAAACTACTCTCTGAGTGATTTTCATTTTGGGTCTATACAGTCCCTTTTGTTTTTCTTCCTTTTTTCCCTGGTTTTTGTCTTCTTCCTCATCTTTTGTGCTTCTCTTTTCCTTGGACTCTGCACCATCTGACTCCTTTTCCTTATTTCTGCTTTCTTTCTCTACTAAACCTTTGACATTACCCAAGTGTGACTTGCCACTGCTGGTGATTGCATCTTTGTAGAAGGGAGTGGAGCTCCCTCCTCTGCGGACCTCCATTAGGGTCAGACTTTGATATTCTTAGAAACAATGTTTTGTTTTTTGTTTTTTGTTTTTTGTTTTTTTTTTGTTTTGTTTTGTTTTGTTTTTTTTTTTTGTTTTTTTGTTTTTTTGTTTTTTTGTTTTTTTTTGTTTTTGTTTTTGTTTTTTTGTTTTTTTGTTTTTTTTTGTTTTGTTTTTTTTTTTTGTTTTTTTTTTTGTTTTTTTTTTTTTTTCACATATAATCGCTCCCGTCGGCCCAAATGTCTTGAACGAAATGAACACTCACTCTAGTAACACCATGAATAATCACTATATATATATATTATATTAATATAATTTATAATATTTAATAAAATAATTATTACGTTAAAAACTATATGTTTTTAAAATAATGATTTTATAGATTCCTTATTTAAAGAAATCATGGTCGTGAGTATTACTAAGTTTAAGAATAGTAAATTATGGGTGTAATTTTAAAACATATATTATTTTTAGAATTGAGATTTCATATATGGTTAGATTAAATTTATGATTACCTGTTTTTTAATTTTCTCAATTACTATATATTTATTTTTAATAAGTTTACTTATCACTTTGGTAGAATTTATTGTGATATTTTAATATTTGCAAAGACATCAACCATGATGATTTTTAAGATTTTTGTATCATAGTTTTAACCTATATGTGGTGTTCTTTATGTTCCTAATAAAAAGTATTGTAATATTATTACAATTTTTTTGGTGATATGAGTTGTTGTTGGAAGGAATATTGGGTAAATTATAATAATTTATCTAATATTCTCCCAACCAAATTTATATGAGTAATTATAATAAATTACCTAATAGCTTAAAATTTACTCAATATTTTCCCTTACCCCCATATAAGTGGGGGCTCTTGTAGGGGTGAGAGGAAATGTTTGGTATATTATAATAACTTACCCAATATTTCCCTCTGCCCTTGCCCTCATATAAGTGGGATGATGAATGTTGGGTAAATTATTATAATTTACCCAATATTTCCTATAGCCCTACCTTCTCAATATTTCCCCCCAATCCCACCCCAATATTTCTTGCTAGATAATAAAGTCATTATTAATATTGTCTTGTATATATTATTATGGTTTGGGAGTTGAGGTTAGATAATTTTTTGTCTCATTGTCATTACACTAAAATAAAATAAAAAATAAAAAATGCTTAAATAAGATTATTATAAATGATTTAATAAGATGGAAATTTCTTACTTAGGAAATCATATTAAATTTGGAATTTTAGAAGTGATTTTTCATGTATCAATTATTATGAAATAATAGCTAAGATTATTTTTCCACCGGACGAATGCAATGACATGATATAAGTTTTACCTCCCCAATGCACCCCCCATAGCAAGGATTAAGCTTAATTAAATGTAGTATAGGAACATAGAGCAGTCAACAAGCAGCTCACTTAAGTCATAAATTGACAACTCAAGGATGAAATTTATGATTGATTGCGCATAGCTTGGTAGAGATACATTTACACTTTAAGGGTCACCACTTATAATACATAGAGATACTTTTAGACTTGCAAGATCACTACTTCTAACCCTCATTAAAAACCCATAGATGGTCAAGTATCATACAATGATGAACCTATACAACAATTTGATTACCACTTTTATACCCTGATGAAAACCCATAGATAATTAAGAATCATGCTTAATAGTAGCACCCCAGTTTCCCAACCATAATGATCATGATTCAAACAATGAACATTCCTATGCCTAGTTGGGAAGGTCCACTATAATATAGTTTACCCATAAATATTAGGATACAGAAGCTATTATATTTCATTATAATTCATAATCTAAATCTAATTTTTTATCAAAGAAATAATTTAATAATAATCCAATTGATGCCCTTAACTAATCAAACATCATATTTTTTAATCTCTCAAGAATAATAAGTCCCTTTGAACAACAATAAGTCCCTTTGAACAACATATCTTTGCCTTCTCATTCTTGCTATCAAATCATACATGGGGCAAAACTAACCTCATGTTTAGCAAATCAAGTGCCATAATTATCCTCACATTTTTTACCATAGCTTACTTTAGCAAGAATTTTAAAGGTATTTTCCCCTTTACATGACACATTAAATATAACCCTTCTTTCCCTTAAATGAAATCTCCACCACTTTATTAATAATGTAGTCTAACTTTTCACCGAAATTCACCAACAATACAATTTGAAGATGTTTTGTTGTTTAAAATACATTTTTGAATGCATAAATGGATCCAACACCATTGAAAACCCCTGGAGCACTCAAATTATGCTATTAAAAAATTTAAACTCAAGTTTTTAAAAATGTCTCTTAGATTTTGATTAAAATTAATGAGAAAAATTATCATGAAAAATGTCATATTGTCTATAAAATTATTTTTCCACCGAACAAATGCATTATTTTTCCTTCTCCTTTATACTTGCATTATTTCCATACCAGAGAAAAGAGAGAAAATAAGCCCCACCATCTAGTTGGGATTTCTCTCATAAGGATTTCCTAGATAAAAAGTTTGTGTTCATTGTTACCGGTGTGTGATTTTATTTATTTTCACTATTTTTTGTATTTTATCTTTTTCATTCATAAGAAAATAGCTAATGAATCTAGAACCAAAAGGAATTTAACCCTCGTAGAATAGATTTCAATTTTTCTTATTAGATATGTTGTGATAAAATATCTATTATAATATCCATAACAATTTTATAGATCAAATTGGTATCATAGTATGTTTTTTGGTGGATATTACAAGAAATTGTAGGGTATTCAAAATGTTTTAATTAGAATTTCATAGAACTTTATCCATGGAAAACAATTCTATTCATAACAAACTTGATTTGAAAGAAGAGATATTCATGATGCTCAAAGTGAAAGTCACTTATGTTAGCCTCAATGTTATCCTTCTCATGGTGACCCTATCAAAGAAGCTTGGAATTGCAGAAGATGGAGGGTCTAACTTAGAGATCAGATGAGAGGGTAATTTGGGGTATCTTGAAGACCTAGAAAAGGAGTTAAATGAAGAACTCAATAAAGAGTAGCCAAGTTTGAGTGCCAATATACATTTATATTTCCTATTTAAGATATAAGTAAAGGTTTAGATAATGTTGTACCAAGGTGAGATCAATGCCTTAAAATTAAATCATTAGTCTTAGGAATCTAATGTTTAATTTATTCTTTACCACATAGATGAGTAGAAAATATACTTTCTAGACTAAGGTTAGATGGTCATGCTCTAACTTGGTGGGAAATCCATATAGACACACTTAGGTTGGAGGGTGATCTTCCATTAATCATGTGGGATGATTTCAAAAACTTCATAAATCCCCTAATATACCCTATCTTGTATGTAAAGGAAAAATGGATCTGATGACACTAATTTAGGTAAAGGTAGGGTAGGAGTGTATAGGAGTACACTATTCAGTTTATGAAGATATTCATAATGATGGGTATCTCTCCTAATAGCCAATATGTACTCCTCACGTTTCTTGAGGGTCTACATAACCATATACGAAAGTGAGTGATGATTTCCAAGCCAATAATAATGGGGATGGGTTGTGTGTAGGAAATATATTATATTTTAAGCACAAACATAAGATCCAAGTGTGAAAAGATACTAGACTAACTACTGCAAAACAACAAAGAAGAGAGAATAAATATGTTGAGAAAATTGACAAAGTAACTAATGAGATAATTTGAATTACTCGTGAAACTCTGATATGGTATTATTGTTGAACATGAATACAATATATAACCTCTTTAGGAGATAAGAAAATTTAATTAGGTTGCACCTCCATCATGCATGCATTCAATTAACTAGTTAGCATTGCTATGATAGCTAGTAAGTCAAAAAATAGAATGGGAATCCATAAATTAGAAAAATATCTAATGATATGGTTAAATAAAATTAAGTGTAGATAACAATTATTTAGAGTTGATGTGATAAACCTCACATGCAATGACTACCCATGTAATCTCGAAAAATAAGATTGAAAGTCAATATATTAGGTAGGTAGGTGTGTGGATAAGGTAGTTGGGTAGGTTATCCTAGTTATCAACATGGGATACCTCTAGTAACATTAACACCAAGTACTTCAATTTCTCAGTTTTGGTTGTGCCTCTATTGTATATTGATTTTCATGGATCCTAGGCAAATAATTCAAAGAAGTGAATGAACCATATGGCTTGTCTATTTATCATGTCTGTGGAAAGTGCAATTGGTTTTCCATTTGGACCTTCAATCTTTACAATGTTGATCCCTCAACTCTATGATACTAACACATTTCCCTTTCTTAGTGTTTTTCTCATTACGCACCAGATATTTTTTGTTTTCATGGCATCTTTATTGAGCCACAAAGGCCTTTCTCCCATTCACTATAGTAGCGTGTTGAATCTATTGCGAGAGAGTTAACATAGGATTTTCACTATGTATCCTCCCATGTGGATCAAAAATAAAAAATCTTTTGGGAGATAAGGTTTGGTGTGAGACACTTTTGGTTGATGATAAGGAGAATATGTCACAAGCAGCTGAATTTATTCTTGATATGAGAACTAGTCACACCTATGAGACGAAAGTATTGTTGCACCCTTGAAACATATCAGCAAACCAACATGTTGATTTCTCATGCTTTTGTAGGTCAGGGGGCAAGCATATTGATATGAGGGCTCATTTGAATAGAATGAAGAAACAAGGTGACTTATTTTGGCTCTATGCAAGTTGTTGGTGAGAAAATGAGGGCTTCTAGTCAAGAGGTTGGTGCAAGATCCAAGGATAGTGATCAGGTGCTCAAAATTATGCTCAAAAATAAAAGTTGTCATAATGGTGTGAACCTAAATGACTGCGTAGTGCTCGTCATCATGAATGTGACCCAACTCATGTCATGCAAAATAGTTATTGGATGCTCCCAGAAAAGCAATCTGTTCACTTTGTCAAACAGGTAAAAATTTGCAAGTGGCTGACAGGGATGATGACTAGGCATCCATACTGCCTAGGTGGAAAGTAGAATATTCCTGGAATATTCTCAAAATATTCTTAAAATATTCCTAGAATATTCTTAGAATATTTCTTTGAGTTCGTGAAGTCCTATTGGTCCATGTGTTTGGGTTTAGGTCAAACGGGAGGTGATGCGTGGCTAAGTCGGAGGCCGCCACGTGTCCTCCTAAGTGCATTTTAAAATTTTATGGCAAATAGGGTGGAGGTAGGGCTCAACCCCGCAACCTTCCTTAACACAGTGCATCACATTACCACTCTATCTATGGGTTGTTTCTTAACATATAATGGCTTTGGGTTAATGTTAAAGTGGACTAACCACAAGGTTGGGGGACGGGCAGACTTAACCGCCCCCCCATGTGAACAAAATACCTCCAAGCTGCAGCAATTATGATAACTGCTGATGGTGACCGCAATCGTCACCACCACCATCGACCACCAGACCATATGTGAACACTATGCCGCAAACTACTAGCCTTAACCATGACCGTCGGAGGGGTGCCAGCGTCGAGGGCTAGCCCTTGGGCACATGGCCCCCATATGACCCATATTTTGGTTCTAAGGCTTCGACGAAAAAATTAATGGTCCTACAAATTCACTCGAAATCCAGGGAATTTGTTGCTTTGTTAGTGGAAAATGAGGCGAATTTGTAGGATGATGCCGGATTTGGTGCAAATTGTGGAGAGAATAGTGGAGAAACTATGAGAGGTCATAACTTCTTTAGTTTTCAACCAAATTGGATGCTTAAAGAGGCTAGGTAGCAGTTTTTGGACATTATTGACTCACTGGAGCAGGTTTCAGAAGCATTTGAGCATTATAAACACATGTTTTTACACTTTTGAGCATAATAGAGAGGCCCAAGCCATTGGAAGCTGGACCAAGGAGACATAGCCCAGGAGGGGTGAAGTCCTTTATCATGTTCTTGTTGTGATGTTTTTTTGATGTTATTATGTACATGTTTATGTTGTTGTTTAGTCTCTTATTTATGTTTAATTTTCTCATAAAATTAATATAAAAACTCATTTTACAATTGCAAAATTCATGAATCCTTAAGCACAATGAAAGCATTTTGTTTATAATTTGAGGAGGATCTTAGCACAACAATTTAATATTCCAAATCAAATAAATTTTGGTATTAGAGAACTAGGTTTTCTTTGTTAAAGAAGGATTTAACTGTTTGCAATTTTATGTCATGCTTACAAGGTTAAAACTCAAAAGGTGAGAAGGGAAGCTGGTTGGAAGCCCTGAAGTTGGGTCAAGGGGAAGGAGAAAAATATTACCACAATCTCCAATACCAGTTTAGCATCAAGTTGAGTTGAGACTCCAAAGAGCATGTCTCATGAAGGAGAAACTACAAGCATGACAGAAGATGAGAAGACCTTCATGAAGGCTTTCTTTGATACGGAAGAGATGGTGAAGCTCCTCTATGAAGAGAGAAATATCACGCTGCAAAGGGAAAGTTCCAAACCTCCCAAAGGAGAAGGTTCTTCAGGAGGAGGTAATAAAAATGGAGACAAACCTCCACCCTCTCCACCTTCTCCTTCACAAGCAAATTCACCCTCTTCCACTGATCCAAATGGAAATCTGCCCGTGCAGGTACCCATGGTATTTATCCATGGTAATGATTGGAATGGAAATCTGCCCATGGTATTTTCCCACCCATGGTAATGTAACTAAACAATGTTATAGGTAACGAGGCTTTTTTTGTAAGAGGACATATGATCCAGCGCAATGTAGTTGAAGCAATCATTTGTTGATCCAATAAAAGTTAGTTACTGGTTTATTTTCTGGTTTGGGTTTACTTTCGTTATTTTCCTGATGTGGCAATTACTCAAATCTTGACCCCCCCAAGATCTGGATTAGTTGATCCAGGTGGATATTGGTGGCCACCTGCCAAGTCCATATGGACCCCCATCATTGTTTCTCTCAACATTTTCAGTTTCCTTAATTGTAGCACAACTTACTATTTTTAGCAGTTTTTCGGGTCCTGAA
>APFE030467742.1:112970-123038 GCA_000404065.3 Pinus taeda | reverse complement strand
CTCAGCACTCACAATAGCTCCAGCAAAACTAGTTGGTTTAATGCAGGGTGACAGTCATTTATAGATGGAGGAGGAGGGAGTATGCATTGTATCAGGACACCTATTGAAGATTTAGCATTATCCCAGAATAGCCACTGAACTTGGTTGTCATGGATAAAAATATGACACTCGACCACTTCCATGAGATTTTTCCCCCAGAGAACTGCATGAACAAAGAGGAAAAAACACTTCAGTGCGCGCTGGCTAAAAATCATAACCAAACTTATGTGGTGTGGGCTTTGCTCTATGACAGAGCGTCCATGGACGCGTCCTCTTTTGAGGAACTGAGTCATTGGCGCGGGTAAGACACTGTGGACCCGTACTAATGGAAAAAGGGCACTTTTTAGGGATAAACTGCAAAAGGTGTCTTCAGGGAGTTTGAAGTTCATACTCAGGAGAATCCAATGCAAGTGTTTTTGAGTTGTCACTGGTCACAGGTCCATAAATGTGTCCTCCAACGTGCGAAATCAAGGGTAACAGGGACGGTGACCAACGGTGACAAATTACTGCGTAACAGGTGGATAAAAGAACACAGTAAGTTCTCAATTTCTTGGATTGATTTCATTGCTACAATCAAAAGACAATTCTACCCTATAGCTTATATGGAGAAATAAATCATGAATTGGCAGAACTTTAGACAACTTAAAGGTCAAAATGTGCAATATTACACCCAAAAATTTAGAAAAAGGTCTTTAATGTTAGGTGTAGATTTGCAAACACAGCACACGTTGCTAAAGTATATAGGGGGTTTACAGAGTTACCTTAGGCATACTATCTTAATGTTTAATCCCAAAATTTATATGATGTGTGTGTGAAAGCCACTCATCTTAAAGCAAGAGGGAAAAAAAACTCCAGAAGAAGGTATCAAAAAACAATTTAAGCCTAAAGGAAAAGAAAAGGGTTTCAAAGGGAAGGGAAAGAAAAATGCATCTATCAAAAAAGGAGAGAAAGTAACATGCAAACATTGTTCTAGAGAGGGTTAGGATGAAGCTCATTATTGGAATCTTCATCCTGAAATGAAACAAAAAAAATATTCAACAAGGGAAAACAAAAGACAAGTGCAACCAATCAACAGGATTTGGGATCCGAATCAGGGAATGAAACTAAAATCACATCCATGGGTATAAAAGGAAAAGAATCCATTGCTAGCACTAGTTCTTCAAATTCACGAAATGAAACTCCAAATGAAAAGAGGAGAATAGAACTTTTTCACATAAGGGTGATCTCAAAACATAGCAAGATTGCTATACTTTTCTATAGTGGCTCTCAAGCCAATCTTATTTCTAAAAACATATTCAAAAGTTTAAACTTGGAAACCATTCCACATCATAAACCATATCCACTTGGATGGGTGTGTGACAATGCACAATTGCAGGTTACTAGAAAGTGTAAACTGAAATTTTCCATTACTACAAATTTCATAGATGAAGTGGAGCTCGATGTTGTGCCATTAGATATATGTGGCATAGTTTTGGGAAACCCATACCTTTATGATAGAAAAGCTATCTTTGATAGACATGAAAACAAATATCATTTGTTCAAAGATGGAGTAGAATATATTGTGAGAGCTCATAGCAAGAAACTAAATCTTTCACTTGTTAATGTGGGGTAGATGAAAAGACTAGTGAATTCAAGTAAGAATTTTGTGCTTCTAATGATCAAACCCACGTAT
Organism: Pinus taeda; assembly: GCA_000404065.3. Taxonomy (NCBI): domain Eukaryota; kingdom Viridiplantae; phylum Streptophyta; class Pinopsida; order Pinales; family Pinaceae; genus Pinus; species Pinus taeda. The sequence goes on along the minus strand of APFE030467742.1, from coordinate 121,327 downwards.
GATGTTGCTAATAAAGCTTTTACAGGTTGTGATTAAAATTTGAAAACTGATTTGGTTAATGTAGTTAACCAATATGATGATATGTTTTAGGAACCAAAGGGATTACCTCCCAAGAGAGGAATCCAACATGAGATATAGTTGCAGTAGGATTGTGCTCTTCCTAATATTGCATGTACAGGATGTCAGTGAAGGAAAGTGCAGAAATTAAGAAGAAAATTCAAGAGTTGTTGAATAAAGGGATCATCAAACCATATTCCTCGCCATGTGGTTCACCTATTTTCTTGGTGCCAAAGAAGGATGGAACATGGCGCATGTGTGTGGACTTCTGTGCATTGAAAAAAATTATGGTAAAGAACAATTACCAACTGCCTAGAATAGATGATTTACTTGATCAATTGAAAGATGAAAATTATTTTACTAAGTTGGACTTAAGGAGTGGCTACCATCAAATTGGAATAGCTGAAGGATACATTTGGAAGACAACATTCGAAACAAAACAAGGTTTGTTTGAAGGACTAGTTATGCCTTTTGGCTGATGTAATGCTCCTACTACATACATGCGTGTGATGAATGGTGTGTTGAGGCCATTTCTTGATGAGTTTGTTATAGTCTACTTAGATGACATCTTAATTTTCAATAAATCTCATGATGAACATGTCATACATGTAAGAAAAGTACTTGATGTCTTGAAAAAAGAATAGTTGTATCTTAAGATGTCAAAGTGTGAGTTTGAAATTTTTTTTTTAGTTTACTTGGGTCATATTGTTGGAGCAGGTGAGTTGAAAATAGATCCCTCCAAGGTTGATGTCATTTTGAATTGGCAAAGGCCCAAGACAGTTACTGAGGTAAGAAGTTTTCTGGGAGCAACCCAATATTGGACGAAATTCATTGCTAATTTTTCTCTTATAACATCTTCTTTGCATGCATTGACAAGTGTGAAAAAGGTTTTTCAGTGGGGAGGAAAATAGCAAAAGGCCTTTGATGCATTGAAGTAAAATATCAGTTCAGCTCCACTACTTTCACTTCCAGACTTGAGATAGTCATTTGAGATTTAGACTGATGCTAGTGACTACGCCATAGGTGCAGTCCTCATGCAACATGGTAAGCCCATTTGTTTTCATTCGGAAAATTTTAATGGTGCAGTGATTAAAGATCCTACATATGACAAGGAATTATATGCATTGGAGAAAAGTTTGAAAAAGTGGAAAAAATACTTGATGGGTAAGGAAACAATCATTCGCGCTGGTCATCAACCATTGTGATGCAGAGCTACCCCTGCTCTACCCATATTATGCATATAGTCCTATGCATAAATCACCTTCCCAGGAATAGATATGACCTACCAGGTCAAAACTACATTAAGGTTGATGGTTAAGGCCCTTTTATTAGTTCCCTTATATCGGAACATAATCACCCCACTTTAAATCCTCTATCAGAACTTTATACCCACATAGCCTAACCCTTAGGCAAAATCCTTCCTATCGGGACTTTTAAAACCTCATAATCCTTCATATGACCCATATATATAAACTTTCCCTTTTATCATTTGGCTACACATATATTTAACCCACAAAGGCTTTATCGATGCTATTTCCTTCATAACTCATTTACAAAGGAAAATACACACAAAACATACCTTTCCGCCTTTCATATGATCTCTGCATGTTTATAAAGGTTGTACCTTTATCGCAATCGGCAATCGCTCCTTCGCGGGTTCCAATAACATATGTTCCCCATCTCCTCTGATATGTGATAACGTATAACCTTCCGGACTTCAAATATTGTCAACCACGCCATAAAGATTTTCAAGTTCGTTCCTACAGACCTTTCCTTCAGCACTCTGTTGATCTCCAATCACTTCCGATCCCGATTAGTGCTTTATCGCTATCGCGTGCCTCCATATTCCTCCACCAATACAACGCTAATAAACTATTGTGATGCGATATTTTATAACAATCTCCACTGTTGATCCTTTTCCTGATCCAACAGTCATTAACTCTCCCGATCTCCAAAGTTGCTTCGACGATTCTCTACCATTGATCTGCGCTCAGCAGATCCAACAATCCACAATCATTTTAGGTTGGCAACAAGTGCGACACTTAACATGCTTTCGGACCTGTTGGGATTTATAGGTCTCCAACTTATAAAAGTTCAGGTCCACTCCTCTTGGTTAACGTTTAGTCAGTTTAACACTTGATGATTGTAGATGTTATATCATCGACAACCACGACGCTGTGCTGTGTGATTTAATCTTGGTCGTTGATCACCAAGATCCAACGGCTAAAATTCGTCCACACTTCATTTCTACGCTCTCTTACTTTACTTGGGTTTTACGCATATCTTTAGAGTTCTATGGTTTTCAGGTTCTCTTCAGGGTTTCATCCTTTGACTCTTCTACTACTAAATTAGCACTCGAGGTTGATTTTTATGCATGCTCCTTTGATCTCTACCTCTATAGAGCTTTGCCTTGCCTTATAATGGATTCAGAGATCCATCGTGATCCTCTGTCATGCTCTCGTCTTCTCTCTGTGTTTCGTCACGATTCCGCCTACACTCTCTGTTACACAGGATATGTTAACTCACTAATCATTCACCATTCGATACTCAATGACACACTTATACAACTTGGAATTGAATCTCTGCGCATACATATATTATCAAACAATTACATGATGAGACTCTCCGTCTCTATTCGGCTTGATCTTTTAATTAATGGCCTCTATTCATTATATGCCCGTAGGCTTACAAACACTCCAATATGCTATCTATTTACCTATTCAACCTCTCTCTCTAACCTCTATCTATGCCTTTTAGGCTTACATTTATACAAAGGGATTCTAAAACCAATTTTTGGTTTATATCCATAAACTCCTCAAAAAATTCCTAAATTCTCTTCCTCATCCCTAAGGATTCTCTTTAATCCACAAAATCATTAATTGGCTCCTAATCTAGGATTTACAATCAATTCTCAATCCTCTCATCACTCAATTATCCTAAATATCTCATGATATCCTATATTTGAGAACATTTATAATTATGCCTCACAGTATTCAATTAATTCCTGTTCTCATTAAAATCACTCAAAACATTAAATAATTACCTTAATTTAATACTTAGGAATCCAACTTCCTTGAAACACAAGATTCCCTATGTCTTCTAGAATACATTGATAATGTTGAGATGAATTCTCTTACATCAGACTCCCCATGTAAGAAAATTTATGACCACCTGGTCATAAGTCTGGATAATTGTTTCCTCCTGGATCCCAGACTTTATTTTTTAATCTGTCCTTGCTTATCAATCATTCTATTGCTGTTGTTATCTGCTGTTGTTCTCCAGGTCTCCATACCTTGTGCTGTAATACTCCACTTGACCTACTTTCATAGTCTGCTACTGTCTTCCTCTTGTTGTCACTCCTCTCCTTCCTTGTTGTTATCTTCTTCTGAGACACTTTCATCAATAACCTTCTTATCAGTTCAATTTCCCTATCCAGTATATCCTTTGTCTATTGACTGCTTTCATCTCTTGATTGCTGAATTCTCATTATTGCTTGTTCTTCACTTATTCTGATCACCTCCTTTTCATCCTTACCCTCTTCTTTACTATTGTTTTGCACCTTTTCTGTTGCTGCTATATTGTCTTTCAGAATAATTTCCTGCTTCTATTTTCTGCACCTATCAACTTCTTCTTGTCTTTCATTTATGACAACTTCTTTGTCATCCTCCTTCAACAATCTATCCTGATCATTCATCCTTTTCTCTTCCAACTTTCTTCTTTGAAAGTTTAATTCTCTATATAACTCAATGATTTTACTTGGAGTGAACTTTGGAAATTTTACACAATCTCCCATTTCTTCATCTATTATTGATCCATCATCACATGGTCCTTCTTCCTCTGCTAAATCTTTCTTCACATCCTTTAGTAGATGTTCTTCCTCTTCTTCTTTCATTTGGCTATCCACCTGTTCCAAATATGTTCCAACTTCTACAACAACATCTTCAATTATAAGACAATCATTATAATAAAAAATGTAAGGCCTTTGTACCTCTTCTTCCTTTGGCAACACTTCAGTATGTTGCTCTGATCTCTCTTCTTCTGTCAGCACATCAGTATGCTGATTCAAACTCAAAGAATTCTTGAGACTATCAGCAAGTCTCTCCTTTTCATCATCTGTTTCAATGATGTCTTCCAACACTTGTTCACTGTAGTGAACTGATCCTTTCCCAGTCTCTTTGTCATATTCTGCTTCAAAACATTCATCTTCTCGAAGGTATTCCTTCACATCTTTGACAGATTTAAAATACTACCTATATTCTTCCAAACCTACAATCATACACAAATCATTAGTTTTAAAAATACAAGACCTTCTGGTCTCACTTGATGCTTCAGTCATCAAGTCTTCGGGTAGCTCTAAATCTTTCATATGATTCAACTCCTCTAGCTCTTCATCACTTTCAAAAAGTAAAGCTCCAAACATAGTTCAAAACTTCAACATCTTCTTCAGCATATCCCTTTTCCTATAGTTCAATTCTTGATAGCTTCTCTGGCTCTAATTTGGCATCTAAAATCTATTCAAGTTCCCTTAGCTGCATTATTAATTGCATATTCACTTGTTGATTCCTCTTATCTTGTAGCCTCTACCACTTCACTTTCTTTCTCATGACATAACCATGCTTCTAGTCTGCTTCATTTCTTTGCAACATCTACATTAACACTTCAAGATGAACTGCTATCTCAACCTTCTCCCTCTCATATGCTTCTTTACTTAACTATCTATGTATGCCATTTGCCTTCACATCTCTTTTCTCCTGTCCTCTATTGTGGTCTCTTTTAGAACCTATGTTATGACTGTCACTAGTCATCATCCTCTCCCTCTCTATGAGTTCCTTACTCACTTACTATGAGTTGCACTAAAGCCTCTACAACAGCAAGTCTTCCCTACTGCCACTTACCTCACCAAGCTCTCCTCGCTTAGTCTTTTGGCAAGTAATTCGTTCTCTATATCTGGAACCTCCTTTGAGAAATTCCCTTTGCTCCTTCTAGGCTTCAACTAATCTACCCCTTCTCAAGAACACAACTGTCCTCTTTATCCAATCTCTATTGGAATTCCTCAAGGTTCTGCTACATTCTGCTTTTACTTAGAAAATCTTACCAACTTCTCTTATCTCTTAGCAATTCTACTCACATCCTTTGTGGAATTGCCTTTGGGTTTTGCAATAATACTTATGCATCCATGCAAAGACTACACTTTCCAATCTTCAAATCTAATTAAAATAAAACCATATCATCTTACCTTCAAGATTTCTGTCTAATCTTGTCCTCCCATTCACCTGCACTTTTGAAGGGACTGCCCTTTCCACTAGCTTTTAGCTATATCTTAAAACTCTGTTACTCCAAAAACTTACAAACATCCCTCTTATAGTTTAAGTACTATAATCCTGCTCTAAAATTTCACCCATTCAATATCTGATAATCATTAGAAAAATTGCATACCTTCACCTACCTTTAGGATCTCACCATTTCTACAAGTCTGTTTCAGCAGATCTCCATGCCTCCATTGTACAAATATTCAATATTCAACCACTGTCAATCAGATTTAGAATCTGATTCTTTCTTCCAATCTTCCAGCTTTATCTTGGCAAAGCTTAGCTATCAGTAACAATTCCTTCTTTGTTGAGTTTCCTTTCCACTCAAAAACCCTTAACAGTTTCCTTCATTACTGCCTTTTAAGGCTTGATCTCCTTTTGCTGAGATACTTCATTAGCTGCAACTATCAATCTTCAATCTATTTCTTTATCCAACAAAACTCAAATCAGAGTTAAAGAAGAAAATACCTACATGATTTCACATGCAATCTCCATCCATTATTCAGATTCAAATGAATCTCCATTCTTCAAAACATCGATGTGGGTTCTTTATGTTTCTGTAATATCTCCTTAATTCTTACTTACCTACCTCTGAGAACTTAATTGTTCTTCTCCATTCTCCCATCTTTACTTCGATTGCTTCACTGTCAGATTAGAATCTAATCTCCCTTGCTTGCATACACGTCTTTCCAGATATCTCTGTTCTAATTTCTTTCAAAGAAACTTTCACACATAATTGCTTTGTTTACCTCAGATACCAAATTGATGCAGGGTTACCCCTTCTCTACCAATAGTATGCATATAGTCCTATGCATAAATCACCTTACCAGGAATAGATATGACCTACCAGGTCAAAACTACATTAAGGTTGATGGTTAAGGCCCTTTTATCAGTTCCTTTATATCATAACATAGTCACCTCGCTTTAAACCCTCTATTGGAACTTTATACCCACATAGCCTAACCCTTAGGAAAAATCCTTCCTATCGAGACTTTTAAACCCTCATAATCCTTCATATAACCCATATATATAAACTTTCCCTTTTATCATTTGGCTACACATATATTTAACCCACAAAGGCTTTATCGACGTTATTTCCTTTATAACTCATTTACAAAGAAAAAGACACACAAAACATACCTTTCTGCCTTTCATACAATCTCTACACGTTTATCGAGGTTGTACCTTTATTGCAATCGACAATCGCTCCTCCACGGGTTCCACTAACATATGTTCCCCATCCCCTCTGATATGCGATAACGCATAACCTTCCGGACTTCAAATATCATCAACCGCACCATAAATATTTTCGGCTTCGCTCCTGCAGACCTTTCCTTCAGCACTCCGCTGATCACCAATCACTTTCGATCTCGATTAACGCTTTATCGCTATCACTTGCCTCCATATTCCTCCACCAATACAACACCAATAAACTGTTGCGATGTGATATTTTATAACAAATTGCACCGTTGATCCTTTTCCTGATCCAACGATCATTAACTCTCCCGATCTCCAAAGCTGCTCTCACGGTTCTCTACTGTTGATCTGTGCTCAGTAGATCCAACGTTTCACAATCATTTTGGGTTGGAAACAAGCGTGACACTTAACACGCTTTCGGACCCAATGGGATTTATAAGTCCCCAACTTATAAAAGTTCAGGTTTTCTCCTCTTGGTTAACATTCAGTTAATTTAACACCCGATGACCGTAGATGTTATATCATCGATGGCCGATATGCTATGCTGTGCAATTTAATCCTGGACATTGATCACCAAGATCCAATGACTACGATTCATCCACACTTCATTCCTGCACTCGCTTACTTTACTTGGGTTTTACGCATTTCTTCAGAGTTCTATGGTTTTCGGGTTCTCTTCAAGGTTTCATCCCTTGACTCTTCTACTACTAAATTCGTGCACGAGGTTGATTTCTGCACGTGCTCCTTTGATCTGTGCCTCTACAGAGCTTTACCTTGCCTTATAATGGATTTAGAGATCGATCGTGATCCTCTGTCATGCTCTCCTCTTCTCTCTGTGTTTCGTCACGATTCCACTTGCACTCTCTGTTATGTAGGATATGTTAATTCACTAATCATTCACCATTCAATACTCAATGACACACTTATACAACTTGGAATTGAATCTCTGTACATATATGTATTAACAAACAATTACATGACAAGACTCTCTGTCCCTATTCGGCCTAATCTTCTAATTAATGGCCTCTATTCATTATCTGCTCGTAGGCTTACAAATACTCCATTCTGCTATCTATTTACATATTCAACCTCTCTCTCTAACCTCTGTCTATGCCTTTTAGGCTTACATTTATACAAAGGGATTCTAAAACTAATTTGTGGTTTAAATCCATAAAATCCTCAACAAATTCCTAAAATCTCTTCCTCATCCCTAAGGATTCTCTTTAATCCACAAAATCATGAATTGGCTCCTAATCTAGGATTTACAATCAATTCTCAATCCTCTCATCACTCAACTATCCTAAATCTCTCATGTTCTCCTATATTCGAGAACATTTACAATTATGCCTCACAATATTCAATTAATTCCTATTCTCATTAGAATCACTCAAAACATTAAATAATTACATTAATTCAATACTTAGGAAACCAACTTCCTTGAAACACAAGAATCCCTATGTCTACTAGAATACATTGATCATGTTGAGCTGAATGCTCCTGCATCACATTGCAATACTTGCAATCTCAATCAAATTTGCAACAATCAAGGTACTTCCAATGGATGGGTTTTATTCAACAATTCCACTTGATAATAAGGTATAAGAAAGGTATCTACAATAAAGTTGTTGATATGCTTTCTAGGTCTGTTAGCCAAAAATATCGTCACCTTGATTATTTGTAGTCGGTGTAGGCCTATCATTACCTATACTAGCTTCCTAAGCAAGTCTTAAACCTCAGCTCTTCAAAACAAGCTTGAAAAATGAGAGAAAGACATCAAAAAAGAAATGTAACTCT